>JAPYYM010003115.1:0-11512 GCA_028534135.1 Potos flavus
CGGGGGGACCTGGGCGGGCGGTCCTGCGGGGTCGGTTCACCACATGTGTCGTTCACTTCCAGCCGCTGCCCGATTCCCAGTACAACGGGAACCCCGAGTCGGTGGGCTACAGGATTAAGTACTGGCGCCCCGACCTCCAGGCCCCGGCGCTGGCCCAAGTCATCAACGACCGGCTGGAGAGGGAGTTCACCGTCGAGGGGCTGGAGGAGTGGACGGAGTACGAGCTTCAGGTGCAGGCGTTCAATGCCATCGGGGCCGGGCCCTGGAGCGAGGCGGTGCGGGGCCGCACGCGGGAGTCAGGTGAGGCGGAGGCTCAGCCCCGACCCGGCTCTGCCTGGACATGGGGCACCGTGTCCCCCGTCCCCACGTCGCATCTCATTGACCCTGTCCCCCCATGTGTACGCCGACACTGTCCGAACCCAGTAGTTAGGTCAACCTCAGCGGGAATTTCAGGAAAACGTCATTAGAGTGCACACCACTAATTTGAAATTAATCATGGGTCTTCCTGGGGGCTGGACTCGTGATAAATGCAAGGTGTACAGTGATTCTGAGGGAGATCTTTATAACACAAGGCACTCCAGACCTCCTCTTGACAAAGTAGTGTGTGGGAGGGGTTAAGACCGTCTCCTGGGCACGAACAAATAGCCCCTCGAAGGTTCAATTGCTTTGACATAGTAGAGCTTCGTTTCTCGCTCATCACCGAGTGGGGCAGTGGTCCTGTTCGGCAGGTGGCTCTCTTCCCCGTGATTCAGGGACCCAGGCTCTGCTGTGTGGTGGGCCCAATCCTCGCCTGGGCCCAGCTACCCGAGGAAGAAGAAAGAGCAAAGAGCAGGCACCCCCGCCCCCTAACGCCTGTCCAGAAATGGCACACATCGCTCCGCACAGACCCACCAGCCTCGGGGTTACTGCTGGCGGCCAGGGAGGAAAGGAAAAGTACGAGGTACTTCGGGTCAGCACTCAGTAGTCTGGGCTACAGTCTGCTTTGTTCCTGTGCGTTCCCCTGATCTGCTGGGCTCTGTGGGCTGACCTGTGGTTAGGGGGACCCCTGCTAGCATGGTTTGAGTTAGTGGAGTGACAGAGAGGGCTCCTGTCACGTTCAAAGACTCACAGTGACACAGGCAAGTTCTTCCCACCTGGTCTGAAATGGCGAGGTTGTCTCCTGAAGAGAAGGAAGCGTCCCTTTCGCCTTCCAAGAGGGCCAATATTTGAAGAGGGGTTTGCCGGAGTAGCTGGGGCTGCCTCAGATGCCTTCCTGGCTTTCTTTCAGGCCGTAGATTTTATTACATTAGAAAGAAAAGATCGAGACACTACACTCAGCTTGTGGCTCCGCGATCACATGGATTTTTAAAAAGCTCCATTTAGTCTCTGAGTCTTTGTGACAAAGAAGAGGACTTGAAATGTTCTAAGGGGACTCCTCTAACCCCAGTAATAGAGCAAGAAAATATTTAAAAAAAGAAAAACTTTACTGTAACTAACCAGAAAATTATGGACAACATATCATTGAGATTTAGAATGTATTGATGTCCTCATAAGAAAAACAGAGGACGTCCCCAGATGTCAGAGGCAGACGAGGACTGAAGCCACAGGTGCTAAGCTGGTCCTGTGGCCACCCCGGGGGGTTGGAATGGGGGGTGGGCATCCATCCCGGGAGCTTCAAGATTCGCGACCGGGAATAGAAGGTTCAGCCATGAGTCTGCACAAGGCGGGGAGTTAGAATCAAGACCTTTGCACACAGACAAAGCTCCTGAATGCTGTGCCCTCCTTGAAAGGGGAGACTGAAAATCTCTGCCCAGGGAAGTTTATCTGTGTCCACCTGTCTACCCAGACTCTGAATTGGAAAAAAAAATGTAACTCTAAGTCCTGTGCCCAACTCGGGTTTGAGTTCTGAATTTACTCTGGTCCAGAAACTCCTAGAAAAAACATTAATGGAAAACTTGGTTCCAGACATCAAAAGCACAAGCCACAAAAGAAAAATTGAGACTTCATTAACACAAAAACCTTTGTGCTTCAAAGAACACCATAAAGTAAAAAAAACAAAAACAACAATAATGAAAAGCAGTCCCCCAATCATAGAAGGTATTTGTAAATCATTCATCTGATAAGGGACCTGTATCCGGGAGGTATATAAAAAAAAAACTCTTACAACTCCACAATGAAAAGACAACCCAGGTAAAAACTGGACAAAGGATCTGAACAGACATTGCTCCAAAGAAGACCTACAAGTGGTCAGGTAATCACATGAAAGGATGTTCAACATTATTCACCGCCAGGGAAATGAAAATCAAAACCACAATGAGATACTAGTTCACACCCCTAAGGTGGCTAAAATAAAACCAGAAGACAAGCTGGACAATAACAGGTGTTAAGTGTTATTAAAATAAGTGTGGTTCAGAGATGGTGCACTTTCTACCTCATTGGAAGGCCAGGAAGACCATCCTCTAACCAGAAAATATTCTTACCCCAGGGAAACAGTGATCCACTCCTGCTGCAAGATTATGTATTACACCCCAATAAGTGATTTCACTGTCCTCCAAAAACAAAATAAAAATTTTTAAAAGACAAAACAAAACACAACAAATGAAAAAAGAAAAAGAAATAAACACGGTTCTAGGCCAGACTTTCTGGGCAAGCGAAGAAGGAAACATCTCTGGAGAGAGACTGCCACAGCCAACTTGTCCCAAAGGAAAATCAGCTTTTAAAAGATGAAGTCACAACTTTCAAACACACAAGGAAGTACTCTGCTATGAGTAATAAGATCTTTTTTGTTTTAGGAAAGGAGGAAAAAAGGAAGAGAGGCAGGGAGGAAAAGGGGCCCTGATTGCTTTAAAATACATAATAGTATGAAAGACAATATGTAATAAGTATATTTAAAATTATTAAAGACTTCTAGTTGTAAAACGAATAAGTTCTGAGTAATCTTGTGTATAGCATTGTCATTATAGTTAGTAATACTGCATTATATACTTGAAAGTTGCCAGGAGAGTAGATCTTAAATGTTCTTACTACAAGAAAGGGACAGTAATTTTGTGACTGATAGATGTGTTAGCTGATGTTATGGTGGTCTCTTTGCAGGACGTAAGTGTCTCAAATCAACATGTCATACACATTAATCTTACACAACGTGGTGCATCAATTATATCCCGAGAAGAGCTGGAATAATTATAAAATAAGACTGTAGTCTTAAGTTACGAAAAGAAAGCATTAAAACTTTAAGATTCAGATGCCACTTTGAAAGCACTTTTTAAGAAAAACAAATAGGACACAGCCACTGAAAATAAAACACTACCATTAGGTGAAAAGCAGTTTAGACACTGCTAAAGAGAGAATTACCAAACCGGAAGCTAGATAGATATGAGTAAATAACTTAAAATACAGCACAAAGACACAGAGGCTGAAAATGTGGCAGAGAGGTTAAAAGACATAAAGAATGGAATGAGAAGGTCCAACATATATCTAATAAGACTCAGAGGGGAAGGAGGGAGGAGATAAGAACGAGAAAATATGGGGAGATAATAGCCAAGAAGTTTCAGAATTGATACTTTATCAGACTGAAGAAAAGTGAATCCTGCGCAGAATAAATAAAATAAATCCACACCAAAACGCATTATGCTGCAACTGTGTAGAGCATGAAAAGCAAAGAGAAAATCTCAAAAACACTTGGAGGGAAGGCATCTTGCCTACAGAAGGCAAGACGATTTGAAGCCGACTTCTCCAGAACAGTGGAGGCCAGAAGACAGTGGAACAACGGAATCATAATGGAATAGAAATAATCTTGAAGGAGCTGAGGGAAAATAACTCTTACACGCAGCTAAATTACTTCTCAAGGATTTTGTCCCGAAAACTATGCTAAATGACATGTAAGGATGAATAAAATGTAATAAAAATACTGTTTTGTTAGGTTTCCAAAGAACACTCTCAAAAGACAAAGTCAACCCACGGCAAAATTGCTGAGGTGAGACTATATTTTTGTAAAAATCTGTTGAGCTGCTGCAAAGCTCCCTTTACAGCGGTCGGCAGAGTGCTGAGGAGATCACTCTGGATGTCAGCTCACCCCAGATGCTTTCTTCTAGCTGTCCCTTCAGACAATCTTGTGTCGCCTCCTACCCAGTGACTCTGAGGAGACTCTCTTGAACACCGTTGTTTGTTTTTGTAGGCATTTCTGTGTTTTAGTTAATATCGAGGTGTGGCTCTTGTATCCAAACAAAGGCACGATGCGTTTTTTTCTTGGTTGACAAGAACAACCCAGACGTAGGTGCACACGGCCGAAGGAGAATCGTAGGCCAGAGCTAGGCCCCCAGAACTAACTGCAGCGATTTCATCATTTGTTGAGAAAGTTTCTGGTCTAGAAATTGTTCTTGCAATGTAAGTTCTGCTTTATGCTTTCACGTTCTTTCTTATTTTGAGGGTTCTGGCTTACAGAAAATTATTTTTTGGTTTTTTAATGCGATATTTATTCAGTTAGAAGAGTTTTGGTTCTGCAGGTGTTTTCATCACAAATTGAATAATAGGGTTATTGATCTTCGTTTCAAGACGAGATGACTCAGACTTCAGACATTTTTAGTGTGGGAAAAGTGGGCTCCTCAGGACCCCTCTTAGGCTGATCTGCTCCCCAAGAGTACTGGTGCTCGGACATGGGTCCCCCTCGGACATGGGTCCCCCCCAGGAAGACCTGGGGCCTTCTCTGGTACCCCTTCCCATGTTGCTGGTCCTTTGGGGCTTTGGCACCTCCACCTCTGAACAGTGCTTCCAGAACCTCCTGCTGGTGGCAGCCTCTCCCCTCTAACCGGCAGGCCCCTCCCCGTTGCAGCAGTGTTGATGTCTTATCTTCTCTGGTCCAGCAGAGGAGTCGCCCCTTCCTAGAGCAGATCTGCCAGGCACCGCTCGGCCCGTGGGGGTGTAGGAGAGGGTGCAGGGGTCGCAAGGCCCAGGGGTGGAATGCAGCTGATGGGGAGGCAGGGAGGGCAGGGAGCTGATGGGGAGACTAGAACTGCAGCCCTGGGTCTCTTGGAGATGGCCACACGTGGGTCCTCACGTACGGCACAGGCATGGCCATACAGAAAGCCGGTGTGGGAAGCACAGAGCAGAATGTTTTGAGCCACATTGAAATGATGTTTCTCATTTTGAAGTACGCTCGAGCTGGCTTCATGCCATCCTATGATTTATTATGATATAAGGATAAATGAGGCCCTAAACATCAAAAGACTGAGCGGTGAGGAATCCTAGAGAGGAGAGAGAGCAAATGAAGGAAAAGAGAAGCATTTTAATCGGGATTGTTCTTCATGAAAGGGAATCTCTAGCACTATCCCCAAATGCAAGATGGCAGGTTAGAAAGGGAGTTGAATCTACCTCAAAGCTGATAATGGCTAAATTTTTCTTTTCTTACCAAATCTTAAAAACACAGATACTTTGTAACTAAATGGCGGATTGGATCCTCGTGGGATCTGAATCCACTGATACTGAATCCCGAACGTGGCCTTTTTCTGTGGCTCCGTCCTTGGAGACCGAGCCAAGCTCTTGGCGCCATGTCGGGTCCCGCCCCTCGCTGGGTGGCCTTCCTTCTCCGGGGCAGTGGGTGCCCTTCAGGAAAGGGATGCACATATTACCACAGCCTAGAAAATCTGCGTGGTTCGTAGATCCTTAGTGAGGACTGAGTGCTCGTGGTGTCACAGACGGGCCCACAGGGAACCGTGACGGATTGGAGAGGTGGCTGCCTTGTGTTGCTATGACAACGGCCTCTCTCTGTACAGGTGGGGACGGTTCTTAGCACCGCCAGTGCGGGCACGCAGCACCTTCGCGGTTCTCATCTTACTCTAAATAAAGTCCGATAGGTGTCGGCCTGCCTATTCTCGAGCGGTCGTGACTGTTAGTTCACAGTTGAATCAAGGTAGCGGTGTACCCCTCGTTTCTTGAACACGGTAAGCATATGTGTGAGCGACGTCCTGGGGTGAGAGCCGTGGCAGGAGCCCCCTTGGGCATGGAGAACATGCGTGAGCCCTGCGGGAGCCGCCACCAGAAGTCACAGGGGACACAGGCGTGGGTGGCAAGCACGTGTCCCTTAGGGCTGAGGAAGCTTGAAATTATAAATATTCTTTCTTGTGACACTTAGCTGCTCGGATAAGTTACTCTTGTTTTGTTGAATGACATATTTGTTGAATGACATAAGAATGACTCTGAATGAATGATAAGAATGACTCTGACTGACATATTTAGGAAGAAAAAGTGTATCCAGCAGGTGTGGGCTGACCGGCATTGTCTATCTCTAAAAGTATAAGGAAGGTCCCTGAACCCTTATGTGAACAGGCCCCAGCAGGTGACTCTTCTGTTCTGGGGACACGCTGGCTGGCCGCCACCGGCCTGTGTTCTAAAGATGGTCGATGTGGTGAGTAGAAGGGGGCAGGACCACCGCTGGGCTGTGGGGGCTGGGGAAGCCACCCGGGCTTGGGGCTGGAGGCGAGGTCTTTGCCTCGGGGAGGCCTCTGTGACTCCGCTCTCTGGGGACCAGAAGGTGCCAAGCCCTGCGCACCCCACCCCCAGGCTCCGTGTTCCCTCAGCAAAGTGCCCTCTCGGGCTTTCCTTGGTCTTCTCCCCTGGGCCTGTGTCTGCGGGAACCAGTGGGTGCAGTGGTGAACTCGCCAAGCTGCCGGGTAAGGTGACAGCACTTCTAGGACCTACGTGAATCCTGGCGCTTTTTTCCTAAACACAGTGTTGGTCTCCCGTGGCTGCTGTAACAAAGCACCCCGACCGAGGGCTTCAATAACACAGATTTACTCTCTCGCCATTTCGAAGGCCGGAAGTCGGACCCCAAGGCGTCGGCAGGGCCCCCCTCCTCTGCAGACCCTGGGGAAGGACCAGAGCCCTGTCCCAGCTCCCGGTGGCTTCCAGGCTCGTGGCCGTGTCCCTCCGGACTTCCCACGGTGGCCTCCCTGCGTGCACGTCCATCTCTTCCCGTGGTGTTCTTAGAAGGACGGCGGATGTGGTGGATTAGCTGCCCTTCTCCGGTATGGCCTCAGCTGACCGATGACAGCTGCAGTGACCCTAGTTCCAAATAAGGTCCCATCCTGACCTACCCGGCGTTAGGACTTCAGCGTATGGAGGCCAGGGGGTGCGGAGGGGGACACAGTTGAACCCCCAACGAAGACCAGATCACTTCAGTGAAGACACGCCGGGAGTCGAATGTCAGAAAGCAGCGTTATTGTGCGAACCCGTTACTGTGTCTATTCTGAGTAAATGACTGAGCTCGCTACCTGCAGGCGCTTTGCTAGGAGGAGAGAGTACTCGTGGGAAGGAACGAATGAATGAGCGGCTCTGTGGACGGAGGGCGGCGAGAGCCCCTGTGAGCAGAGCATTCCTGCTTCTGAGGTGCGGTTGAAGGCGCCCCTCCTGTCCAGAGCCCTGTGGGCCTGCCGAGGAGACGGGAATGGACACCACGGGGGCTGGGAGCGTGGCAGCCTTTCGCTCACCCTCCTTCCGTGGGGATGGGAGGCTACGGTGTCACCGTCTCAGTTTCTTGAGAACAGAGCCTCGGATCGCCCGCTCACTGCAGAACCGAGTGCTGGGCACCGGGACGGGGGGAGAGAAGACAGGCTCATGACAGGTGGGTGGGCTGCCCTTGGACCATTTCACAGATGGGACAGTCAAGGCCCAGAGGAGCAGAGCAGCTTCCCCAGGCCACACGGCTTGGGACTCTTACTGAGTCTGGTCTCGCTCCAGAGCTCGGGAGCTTGTCCCTTCCCTGTGAACACCTCAGTGCCTCCCGGCCTCAAGCGATTCTGTCACTTATTAGGGATGCGGGCAGGTGACCTCTCGGAGCCTCCATTCCCTCCTCTGCAGAGCGATCCCTCCCACATTGAACGCCAGAGTCCTATCCCACATCACTCTCCACGAAACCCGCTGGACTCGCTGGGTTTCGGCTCCTGTTCAACCACGGAGGCTCCGGAGGGTGGTGGCTGGCGTGACCCTCAGGCCACAGCCACCTGCTGCCTTGTGCCCGTGAACACCGCATCCCCTGACTTCGCTGGCGAACTCCGGATATCTCTTCTCCCCCGGAATAAAGTTTAGATGGTTTCACGAGGAAATTCTCAAGGCAGATTGAGATGATCCAGAATATAAAGCCTTGCTTTTAAAGCTCGACTCTTGTCCTTATACACGTCCTATCCGAACCATTGCAAACGCGGAAGACAAACTGAAAGTAGTTCAGTGACATAACCAAACACAAGAGAGTAGAATCATCTTATACGTACTCGGGTCAAGAATTGCACAGCTCGCCTCCACAGGCCCGTCTCGTCGTGAAAAAGCCCTCACTGAAATGGAATGTATGGGGAGTCCTCTAGCCTCGATCTGTCCACCTGCACGACGGGGCTTAGGACCCCTGCCTCGCTGGGCTATTGTGGCTCTTAGAGGCGACCGTGGATCCGAAGACCCCTAGCCCAGGACGTGCACTCAGCACCTAGGAACTCTTCCCTCCCCTCTCCTTCGTGTAGACCATGCTGTCCCCTCCTCACCAGCACCCCTGCCCCCTCTCGAAATACCGCATTTAGAGACGTCGCCACACAGGGGTGTGAGAGTGCAGGTTTCCCATCTGAAATCAAAGTCTGCAGGTCCCACAAGTTAATATAGAAACAGACCAAGCAGATTTTCTTGCTGGGTGGATTCAGGTAAAATTGAGCTCCTAAATACCCCGGATTTGTGGAATTTGCTGCTAATATTAAAGAGATTTACATGTCTGTTATACCCCTGCAGGCTTAATCTGATCACTCCAAAATGCTCAGAATTCGTTGCTCTTTCAAGGACAACTTGATTGGGTAAAAATTGGACCTTTATTTACAGAAGCCTTTGGACTTTGGGTACCAATCTGTTTTACTCGCCTTTGCAGTTCCTTCAGCCGCCCCTGAAAACGTGTCCGCTGAGGCCGTGAGCTCCACCCAGATTTTACTGACGTGGGCATCGGTGCCCGAACAGGACCAGAACGGGCTCATACTGGGCTACAAGGTAAGTGTCGGGGGTGACCGGCCCCTGCGTCGGCCGTGCAGGTGCGCCCGCGTGTCCCTCCCCCACACCAAGGAGCGCAGGGCGACGTCCCGACCTGCAGCACGAGCCTGTGTTGTGATGGTCACATCTGTGGTCTCCTCTAACCTTCATTCCATCTGGGGACGAGGCCCGGGTACGACCTCCTAACACAGGCGCAGACACGGCCCGGATGGGAGCCGTGCGTAACCTCGAGCCTCTGCTTCCGGGCTTGTACAACGGGAGTGACCGTGGTGGCTGGGTCTGAGGCTGGCCCGAGAAGGAAGGGGGTTCGATTTTGTAAGGAGCGCTTTGCTCATAGCGCGTGCCGAGTCGGCGTTCCGAGCTCCCTGCCCGCGCGCGGGCACGCCAGCACCCTGGGCAGTCCCGGGCGAGGGCGGGCGCGGAAGGGGGCGAGCCCTTGCAGGGTTCGGCCTTCCCTGCACGTACCCACGTGTGCTTGTGTTCCATCCCCTCCCCCGAGCGGCAGCATGGATTCTCCTGGATGTGGCCAGCATCCAGGGCATGCGCCCCCCCCATCTGTTACACCCCACACAGCGTCCGGCCATGGGGACTCCCCACTTTCCTGGTTTCCATCCCTCGTCTCTGGCTCTCCCCAGCCGCTCTCCTGGGCGTTCAGTTGCTCCCGCAGGCCCCGCTGGACATGGCGCTGTCACTGGGCAGGTGCGGTGACCAGAACCCCTCACCACAGACCTGGGTCCCGGAGAACAGAGCTTGCCCTGCTGAGTTCAAACCCCTCCCTGAGGACCGCCATCTTTTATGGCCTTCGGGGTCCCCGGCTGCGGGACCGGCTCAGGAGGGGTGAGCTGTGAGTGAGGACTTAGCGAACCAGCGGGAGCCGGCAGGCCACGGAGGGTCGCCTCCCAGGGTGCTGTGTCTGTGCGGGGGGCCCGGGCTCGGGGGCTTATAGCAGCTCTCCCGAGGCAGGAGCCCAACTTCCCAAGAAGCTGGCAAACCGAGGGGGCGCTGGCTCCTTCGGTAGGAGGCACAGTGTCTGCGTTTGTGACCGAGTCCTAGCGGCCGCCGTCGGTATGGCTATTGTCGTGTGCCTCGGATCTTGTCAGTCGTGCTCAGGGGCAGCCTGCCCAGCCGCGGCCCGGGTCATGACTCCAGCTCCTCCCCTGCCCCAGAGCCCATCTTCCCCCCAAAACACCAGCGCAGGGAAACTAGACCCGTGAGCCTGGAACACAGCTGCCGTGGGGAGGAGCCACAGCCGGCCGGTCCTCGCCGTGTGGTTGAGAGGGCCCTCCCGGCACCCCGCATCCCCGTGACCGCGCACGTGTGTGCTGTGGCTCCAGATCCTGTTCCGGGCCAAAGACCTGGACCCCGAGCCGCGCAGTCACGTCGTGCGAGGGAACCACACGCAGTCGGCGCTGCTGGCCGGGCTCCGCAAGTTCGTGCTGTACGAGCTGCAGGTGCTGGCGTTCACCCGCATCGGCAACGGCGTGCCCAGCTCGCCCCTCATCCTGGAGCGGACCAAGGACGACGGTACGTAACGGCGCGCTCCAGCGGCCCCGGGGACCCGGAGGCCGGTCGTTGTGCAATTAATTTTCAAACCACTTCCACCACCCTCCCCCCTTTTTTTTTTCAGTTGAGAAAAACAAAACAGAATTGTTTTTCAGTCACCGAGCATTTATATGGCCAATTTCAGCCCGGAGCGAATTTTTACAGCCTAATTAGGAACGTCTGCGAATTTCGGTCGTAACTCTGCG
This sequence comes from Potos flavus, assembly GCA_028534135.1. Classification (NCBI taxonomy): domain Eukaryota; kingdom Metazoa; phylum Chordata; class Mammalia; order Carnivora; family Procyonidae; genus Potos; species Potos flavus. The sequence goes on from JAPYYM010003115.1 coordinate 10,737, forward strand.
AGAGGGAGCGCGGGAAAGGCCGGGTGCGCAGGGGCTGTAAGGTGTCTGCACAGATCGGGTTGGGAGCCCCGCTCCCAGCCTCGTTTCCGCGGTGGTAGCCGCTCCCGTGGTCCGCCTGCCACGAGGCCCCCAGAAGTTCCTGCCCGGAGTGCGGAGGGCTCCGCGGGCACCCAGACTCCCCGCAGCCGTGCTTTTAGGCCGGGATGACAAGCCCCTCCTGACGGCTCTGTTTTTATGGAAGTCTAAATCATCAGCAACTCTGTTTTTCCACTTTGCAGATGTCGAACACTTAAAGGTTATCTTTTTTACATTTTTATTGTTACACGGCTGTAGCAAATAGTCGGGGAAGAGGCGTGTATTCTGGGGGAAGATACTGCTCTTCCACCCTCCCCCCCGCACACCCACACACCCACCTTAGGGATCGGAAGGTTCTCGCAGAAATGAAACAACTAGACTTCCTGGTACACGTCTGCCGAGGTCACTCAGTTAGCCCCCACGGTTCTCTGTGCTCTGCCGGGAGACGGCACCAGCGCTGGGCTTGAGAGGAGAGGAAGGAGCTCGGCACGCCGTCCTTTGCTGGGTGCAGAGCCTCAGGGGGGCTGGGGTCTGACGGGGGTGGGGGGGGGGCAGCAGCCTCAAGGATGTTTGCAGAACTCTGCAAAGGCACAGCGGCCCGGGTTACACAAACGAGAAGTACGAGGGGCCTCCAACCTTAGCCAATCACAACTGCCTCTTCTAAAGGAAGTCACAATGCTTTTCCTTCTTCTCCCACCGTG
>JAPYYM010003116.1:0-11512 GCA_028534135.1 Potos flavus
CTTCTTTGTACTGCATCTGCATCTTTGGGGTAAATACCCAGTACTGCAATGGCAGGGTCATAGGGTAGCTCTATTTTTAATTTCTTAAGGAATCTCCACACTGTTTTCCAAAGTGGCTGCACCAACTTGCATTCCCACCAACAGTGGAAGAGGGTTCCCCTTTCTCCACATCCTCTCCAACATTTGTTGTTTACTGTCTTGTTGATTTTGGCCATTCTAACTGGTGTAAGGTGGTATCTCAGCATGGTTTTGATTTGAATCTCCCTGATGGCTAATGATGATGAACATTTTTTCATGTGTCTGTTAGCTATTTGTATGTCTTCTTTGGAGAAGTGTCTGTTCATGTCTTCTGCCCATGTTTTGACGTGATTATCTGTTTTTTGAGAGTTGAGTTTGAGGAGTTCTTTATAGATCTTAGATATCAGACCTTTGTCTGTTAAACACTAAACATATGCAAAGAATAAAGAGAAATAAATCCAAATATATCACTAAAAAAAACCATCAACCAATGAGAGAAAGAGAAGAAAGGATCAGAGAAAATATTCAGAAACACAAAACAAGTAATAAAATAGCAATATACCCATATCTATCAAAAATTGCTTTGCATGTAAGTGGACTAAATGCTCCAAACAAAATATATAGGCTGACAGAACCGATTAAAAAACAAGACTGCTGGGGCGCCTGGGTGGCTCAGTGGGTTAAAGCCTCTGCCTTCGGCTCAGGTCATGATCTCAGGGTCCTGGGATGGAGCCCCGCATCGGGCTCTCTGCTCAGCAGGGAGCCTGCTTCCCCCTTTCTCTCTGCCTGCCACTCTGCCTACTTGTGATCTCTCTCTCTCTCTGTCAAATAAATTAAAAAAAATCTTTAAAAAAAAAAAAACAAGACTGCTGCCTAAGACATTCACTTTAGACCTAAAGACACCTGCAGATTGAAAATGAGGGGATAGAGAAAGATTATCACGCAAATGGATGTCAGAAGAAAGTCAGAGTAGCAGTACTTACATTGGACAAAATAGACTTTTTAAAAAAGACTGTAATAAAAGACAAAGTAGGACACTATACAATAATAAAAAGGACAATCCAACAAGAAGATAGAACAATTGTAGGTATTTATACACCAAACATAGGAGCACCCAAATACATAAAAACGTTAATAACAAATATAAAAGAACTAATTGATAATAATAACAATAATTGTAGGAACTGAAGTCCCCACTTACATCAATGGACATATCATATAAACATAAAGTCAACAAGGAAGCAACAGCTTTGAATGACACACTGCACAGAAGGATTTTAACAGATATATTCAGAACATTTAATCCAAAAACAACACGATACACATTCTTTTCAAGTGCACGAGGAACATCCTCCAGAATAGATGACATATTAGCCAACAAAACAAGTCTCAACAAATTCAAGAAGATGGAAGTCATACCATGAAATTTTTCTAAATATAATGCTATGAAACTAGAAGTCGACCACAAGAAAATTTCTGGAAAGACCAAAAATATATGGGGTTAAATAACAAGCTACTAAACAATGAATGGGTCAACCAGGAAATAAAGAAGAAATTAAAAAGTACATGGAAACAACCGAAAATGAAAACACAACAGTCCAAAACTTTTGGGATGCAGCAAAAGCAGTTCTAAGAAGGAAGTCTATACCAATATAGGCCTACCTCAAAAAGCAAGCTAAATCTCCAATAAAAAACCCACCATTACACCTAAAGGAGCTAGAAAAAGAAAAACAAACAAGACCTAAAACCAGCAGAAGGTAGGAAATAATAACGATTAGGGCAGAAATAAATGATATAGAAACTGAAAAAACAATAGAATAGATCAATGAAACCAGGAGCCGATTCTCTGAAAAAAATCAATAAAACTGACCAGGAAAAAAAGAGAAAGGACTCAAATAAATAAAATCACAAACGAGAGAGGAGAAATAACAATCAACACCACAGAAATGCTAATAATTCTAAAATAATATTATAAAAACTATATGGCAACAAATTGGACCTAGAAGAAATGGATAAATTTTGAGAATCATATAAACTACCAAAACTGGACCAGGAAGAAATGGAAAATTTGAACTGACTGATTACCAGCAAAGAAATTCAATCAGTAATCAAAAACTTCTAACAAAGAAAAATCCAGTAACACATGGCTTCTTAGGCAAACTATACCAAATATTTAAAAAGAGTTAATACCTACGTGAGTTTTAAAAGTTAATAGCTATACTTCTGAAACTATTCTAAGAAATGGAAGAAGGAGGGGCGCCTGGGTGGCTCAGTGGGTTAAAGCCTCTGCCTTCGGCTTAGGTCATGATCTCAGGGTCCCCGGATCGAGCCCCGCATCGGGCTCTCTGCTCAGCAGGGAGCCTGCTTCCCCTTCTCTCTCTGCCTGCCTCTCTGCCTACTTGTGATCTCTCTCTCTCTCTCTGTCAAATAAATAAATAAAATCTTTAAAAAAAAAAAGAAATGGAAGAAGGAAACTTCCAAATTTATCCTATGAGGCCAGCAATACCTTGATAACAAAACAAGAAGACACCACAAAAAAAGAGAACTACAGGCCAGTATCTCTGATAAACACAGATGCAAAAATCCACAAAAAGTACTATAAAATGAATGCAACGATACATTTAAAAAATCATTCGCAAAGATCAAGTAGGATTTGTTCCTGAGTTGCAAGGGTGGTTCAATATTCACAAATCAATCAATGTGATACAACACATCAATCAGAGAAAGGATAAGAACCATAGGATCATTTTAATAGATGCAAAAAAAAAAAAAAGGATATGACAAAATACAACAACCATTCATTATAAAAACCTTCAACAAAGTACATTTATAGGGTACATACTTCAACATAATAAAGGCCATTTATGAACAACCCACAGTTAACATGATCCTCAATGGGGAAAAACTGAGAACTATTCCCCTAAGGTCAGGAACAACACAAGGATGTCTACTCTTACCACCATTATTCAACATAGTACTGTAAGTCTTAGCCACAGCCATCAGACAACAAAAGGGAATAAAGGGCACCCAAATTGGTAGGAACAAGTAAAACTTTCACTAATTACAGATGACAGAATACCATATACAGAAAAACCTAGAGACTCCACAAAAAAAACTGCTAGAACTACTAAATGAATTCAGCAAATTCACAGCATAAAAAAAAATCAATGTCCAGAAATCTGTTGCATTCCTATACACCAACGATGAAGCAACAGAAAGAGAAATTAGGAAAATAATCCCATTTACAATTTCTTTGACTTGTCTGTAGCAACCTTTTCCAAGATAGTTCCCCTGAGGCAAAGCAAACAAATGTAAAAATAAACTATTAAGAGTACATCAAAATAAAAAGCTTCTGTACAGCAAAGGAAATAATCAACAAAACTTGAAGGAAACCTACTGAATAGGAGAAGATATCTTTAAATGACATATCATATCTGATAAAGGATTAGTATCCAAAATATATAAAGAACTTATAAATCTCAACACCCAAAAAACAAATAACCCAGTAAAAAATAGGCAGAAGACACGAACAGACATTTTTCCAAAGAAGACATACAAACAGCCAACAGACACATGAAAAAATGCTCCACATCACTTACCATCAGGGAAATGTAAATCAAAAGCACAGTGAGTTATCACCTCACACCTGTCAGAATGGCTAAGAAACAAGAAACAACAGGTGGGGGCGCCTGAGTGGCTCAGTGGGTTAAGCCTCTGCCTTTGGCTCAGGTCATGATCTCAGGGTCCTGGGATCGAGCCCCACATCGGGCTCTCTGCTCAGCAGAGAGCCGGCTTCCCCCCCTCCCTCTGCCTGCCTCTCTGCCTACTTGTGATCTCTTTCTCTCTGTCAAATAAATAAATAAAATCTTTAAAAATTAAAAAAATTAAAAAAAAAAGAAACAACAGGTGTTGGTAAGGATGTGGAGAAAAATGAACACTCATGTACCGTTTGTCGGAATGCAAACTGGTGCAGCCACTGTGGAAAGCAGTATGGACATTCCTCAAAAAGTTAAAAATAGAACTACCTTTGATCTAGTAATCACACTACTAGGTATTTACCCTAAGAATACAAAAATACTAATTTGAAGGGATACATGCAGCCCAAAGTCATAGCAGCATTATTGGCAATAGCCAAATTATGAAAGCAGCCCAAGCATCCATCAATTGATGAATGGATAAAGAAGGGAGTATGTATATATATACACATACATATGCACACAATTGAGTATTATTCAGCCATTTAAAAAGAATGGAATCTTGCCATTTGAAATGATGTGGATGGAGCTAGAGAGTACAATACTAAGCAAATAAGTCAGTTAGAGAAAAACAAATACTCCATGGTTTCGCTTATATGTGGACTTTATGAAACGAAACAAATGAGCGAAGGGGAATAAAAAGAGAGAGACAAACCAAGAAACAGACTTTCCACTATAGAGAAAAAAGTGATGGTTACCTGAGGGGAGGATGACGAAGGGATGCGTAGAATAGGTGATGGAGATTAAGGAGTATACTTGTAATGAGCACTGAATGATATATGGAACTTGCTGAAACACTGTATTATACAGCTGAAACTAATATTACTGGAATAATAATATATAATATATAAATAATATATAATACATATTATAATATATATTAACTGGAATTAAAATAAAATTTTAAAAAGTGTAGTCATAAAGTAACATTATTAAAATGGCAGATAGGCAGCTCCAAGCTCTCACTCCACTCCTTCATCCAGAAACATTGGAAAGCAAGCAGAAAATGTCAGAACAAATTTCATCAAAACTCTGGAAAACAATCAAAAGTTTACAACCACCAAAAAATTGCTGAAGCAAAAATACGGCAACCTCACAATAGTAGGAAGGTTTATGGGATTTTTAACCTACCTTTTACCCACCCCATATCTGACGCAATGACATCTGTGGTCTTAAAATGGTGGCAGCCTGTGTTCCCAGTGTGTGACGCTAGCCCTTTGTTCTTAAAGATGTAGATCAGATCTTTTTCACAAATCATCACGTATACCTGTTTGAACCTGTCTGGGGGATACCTGAAAGACTGAGGTCAGGTGCTTGTGTTTGTTTCACGTAACTCAAAACTCAAGCTAGGAAAGCGGTTGGGCAATGATTGAAAATACTGCAAGCTGAACTAACAACCCTCTGATGCCTAAGACAGGAGATTATGTTGAAACAAACAATACACTAACTAAGGCAAGGGAGCAAAAGCTGAGGGAGAGTTTCCTTGGAAAATTAGAATATTTAAAAGCAACTGTGTATATGGGTAATCAAACAAAACCACATTCATGCCCAGAGCAATATGCATACTCAGAAAATATCTGAGAAGACCCTAAACTTTCACCTTGAGCCAATCTCTAGTCAGTGCAAGCCTGGTTAATTGTTTAAAGGACGACTCAAGCACAGGGCCAATCAGGAAAGACTGGGAGAAGTATTTGTTTATTGGTTTGTATATTTGTTTTCAGCTTTCGGCATTCAAGAAAATCTGTGTCAAAATTCTAGTTGAACACAAGCTAAGTAACAGACAATAGTGAACCCACAGGATAAGGACAAAGGATATAGTCTTTGCCAAATTAGAAGAAAGAAAGAAAGAAAGGAAGAAAGAAAGAAAGGAAGAAAGGAAGAAAGGAAGAAAGGAAAGAAAGAAAGGAAAGAAAGAAAGGAAAGAAAGAAAGAAAGAAAGAAAGAAAGAAAGAAAGAAAGAAAGAAAGAAAGAAAGAAAGAAAGAAAGAAAGAGGAAAGAAAGAAAAAGAAAAAGAAAGAAAGAAAGGAAAGAAAGAAAGAAAGAAGAAAGAAAGAAAGAAAGAAAAGAAAAGGAAAGGAAAGGAAAGAAGGAAGAAAGAAAGAGAGAAAGAAAGAAAGAATCCTGTGGAAAGGAGAAAGAAAGAGAGAGAGAAAGAAAGAAAGAATCCTGTGGAAAGGAGAGAATCTAATTTCCAGAGTTACCACCTTATAATGTTCAAATGTTCACTTTCCAATAACAATAAAATCACAAAACTTATTAAGAAACAGGAAAGTATTGTCCAAAGGAACAAAATAGTCAGAAACTGTGCCTTAGGATGTCCACATATCAGATTTGCTAGGCAATGATTTCAGAACAATAACTTTTTTAAATATGCTAAAAGGGCTACAGGAAAACAAATAGCAAATAAAAATTAGGAATATGATAAATAAACAAAATGAGATTATCATTAAATATATAGATATTAAAGAGTGAAGAGAATCTAAGAGACCTGTGGGACACCATCAAGCATGCAAGAATATACACTATAGGACCGCCAGAAAGTGAACAGAGAGTAAAAGGGGCAGAAAGAATATTTGAAGAAGTAATAGCCCGAAACACGCTACATTTGATGAAAGATAAAAATCTATACATCCAAGAAACTCAACAAACTTCAAGAAGAACAAACTCAAAGAGACTCACACTGAGACACATGGTAATTAAACTGCCAAAAGCCAAAGATAAAGGATCTTTAAAGCAGCAAGAGAGAAGTGACTTATCATGTAGAAGGGATCCTCATTTATGATTAACAGCCAATTTCCCATTAGAAACCATGGAGGCCAAAACAGTCCTTCAAAATGAGAGAGAAAATAAGACATTCCAGATAAACAAAAGCTGAGGAAGTTCATTAACACTATACTTCCCCTATAAGACATGCTAAATGGACTCCTTTAGGGTGAAATAAAAGGACACTAGAAAATAACTCAAAACCATATGAAGAGAGAAAGATCTCCTATAAAGGTAACTATATATGCAAATATAAAAGCTAGCATTATTGTATTTTTGGTTTGTAACACCACTTTTTAATTTCCTACATGATTTAAAAGACAAATGCATACAAATAATTACATATCTATGTTTCCTTGACACAGAGTGTAAACAGATGTAATTTGTGAAAACAATACACAGGGAAGGGTCAGAGCTGTAAAGAAGCAGAGATTTGTATGCTATTGGAGCTAAGTTGGTATCAATTCAAACTTGCTTGTTATAAATTAAAGATGTTAAATTTAATCCCCAAGGTATCCACAAATAAAATATTTTAAAAACATACATAAAAGGAAATGAGATGGGAATAAAAATGGCTCACTACAAAAAACTCAACTAAACACAAAAGGAGGCAGTAAAAGGAAATGAGGGACAAAAATAGTAGAGGACATAAGCAAAACGGCAGAAGTAAGTTCTTACCTATCAATAATTACTTCAAATGTAAATAGATTAAACACTTCAATAAAAAGGCAGAATCCATAGAATGGAGCCATAGAATTAAATAATTAATTAATAATCACACATAATTTAATCCATAGGATGGATTAAGAAACGGAATCCAACTACATGGTATCTACAACAGACTCACTTTAAATCCAAAGACAAAAATACATCCAAAAAAATAAAGAATGGAAAAAATCATTCCATACAAATAGTAATCAAAACAGTATGGTACTGGCATAAAAACAGACACGCAGAGCAATGGTACAGAATTGAGGGCCCAGAAATAACCCCACAGGTATACGGTCAATTAATTTATTACAAAGAAGGCAAGAATATACAACAGGGAAAGGAAAGTATCCTCAATAAATAGTACTGGGAAAACTAAACAGCCACATGAAAAGAATGGAATGAGACTATTATCTTATATCATACACAAAAATTAGCTCAAAATGAATTAAAGACTTGAATGTAAGACCTGAAACCATTAAACCCCTGGAAGAAAATACAGATGGTAAACTCCTTGACATCAATCTTGGCAATGATTTTTGAATCTGACTCCAAAAGTAAAGGCAACAAAAGCAAAGATAAACAAGTGGGACTACATCAGACTAAAAAACTTCTGAACAGCAAAAGAAATCATCAAGAAAATGGAAAGGCAACCTACTGAATGGGAGGAAATATCTGCAAATCATATAGCTGATAAGGGGTTAACACCCAAAAAATAAAGGATCCGTACAACTAACTAGCAAAACAAAACAAAACAAAAACAAAAAACATTTGATTTAAAAATGGGCAGAGAAACTGAATAGACATTTTTTATTTTTTAATTTAAATTTAAGTTAGTTAACATATAGTATATTATTAGGTTCAGGGTAGAGTTTATTGATTCATCAGTTGCATATAACACCTAGTGTTCATTATATCAAGTGCCCTCTTTTTTTTTTTTTAAGATTTTTATTTATTTATTTATTTATTTGACAGAGAGACGCAGTGCAAGAAGGGAATACAAGCGGGGGAGTGTGAGAGGGAGAAGCAGGCTTCCCGCTGAGCAGGGTGCCCAATGTAGGGCTCGATCCCAGGACTCTGGGATCATGACCTGAGCCGAAGGCAGACACTTAACGACTGAGCCACCCAGGTGCCCCTCAAGTGCCCTCCTTAATACCCATCACCCAGCTACCCCTATCCTCCCACCCACTTCCCCCCTAGCAACCCTCAGTTTGTTCACTATAATTAAGAGTTTCTTATGGCTTGCCTCTCTATTTTTATCATTTTTTCCTTTCCTTCCCTTTCCTTATGTTCATCAGTTTCATTTCTTAAATTCCACATATGAGTGAAATCATATAGATTTGTCTTTGACTGACTGATTTTGCTTAGCATAATACACACTAATTCCATCCACATCATTGCAAATGTCAAGATTTCCCTCTGCCCTTCTGCCCACTCATGCTCGCTCTCTCTCTCTCTCTCTCTCTCTCTCACTGGCTCTCTCTCAAATAAATAAATAAGTAAAATATTTTTTAAAAAAAAGAATTACCATATGACCCAGCAAATCTACTCCTAGGTATATAACCCAAAGGGATGAAAACAGGTATTCAAACAAAAACTTGTTCACAAATGTTCATAGTAGCACAATTCATAGCAGTCAACATGTAGAAGCAAACTAAATGCCTATCAACAGATGAATGGATAAACAAAGTGTGATATATATATCAAATACACACATGAACCACAGAATAGTTATTACTTGGCAATAGGAAGAAACGACATAGTGATGTGTGCTACGACATGAATGAACCTTGAAAACATTATGCTAAGTGAAATAAGCCAGCTATAAAAGAACAAATATTATATTATTCCATTTACATGAAATATCTAGAATAGGAAATTCATACAGATAGTAGATTAGAGGTTATTTGGGGCTGAGGGGAGGGCTAATGGGGAGTTGTTTAATGGTTACAGAGTTTTCATTCGGTGTGATAAAAACATTTTAAAAATAATGATAATGGTTATATAATATCATGAACGTAATGCCACTGAAGTGTACATTTATGAAGGTTCAAAATCACAAATTTTATGTTATATATTTTACCAAAACAAAAAAATTCAAAAAAAGTAGGCAATCTGGGGCACCTGGGTGGCTCAGTGGGTTAAGGCCTCTGCCTTTGGCTCAGGTCATGGTCTCGGGGTCCTGGGATCGAGACCCACGTATGGCTCTCTGCTCAGCGGGGAGCCTGCTTCCCCCTTTCTCTCTGCCTGCCTCTCTGCCTACTTGTGATCTCTCTCTCTGTCAAATAAATAAATAAAATCTTTAAAAAAAAAAGTAGTCAATCTGCCCCAGAGACTATGCTCTTGATCACTAAGGGTGATAACCCAGCCCATTCCAGTTCCATGTCCCTGATAGCTTGCATATCTATAAAATATGAATAATAATCCCTGCCCTGCCTCTCTTGTCCTTGTTGTAAGAGTCAAATTAAATAGGGTACATCACAGGACTTCCTAAACTGCAAAGAACTGAAGTCAGGTACCGTTATCATCTTGGAGGTTTACACATAAACCACCACAATAAGTTGATCTTCAGTACTGTGCAATAAAACATATTTGTTTTGCTATTTCTTGCAGCTCAGAGGCAATTTCAATTGCACTATCAGTTTCCAATGACACTACCCCAACTAAAACTTCACATTTGACCAGACTGATAGGAATCTCTGGTCAGACAGGTTGTGACCACAACTTTTCCATTTAACAGTATACTTCCTTCGAGATATCTTACATGTGCTTATCAGAAAAGATTAATTCATGTAGGATCTCAGAACACAGACCAAAGAGGAAATAAAAAGCAAGCAAACAAACAAACAAAAAACACTGAAGCTTCCAGGTCTTTCTCAGGGAGACTAAGGAGAGTTCCTAGGGAGCCAATAAGGTATGCAGTGTCAGAGAGCATAGTGGGGAACAATAAAGTGGCAGTGGTATCCAGCTTTTGAAATGGCTTCCAGACCAAGACCTACCACAGGCACGATCAGCTTCCTGAGAAGGTTCTTCAGTGTTTACAGCTTTATTAAGCAGTACGTTTTAGAAAGACTTCGCAGAGGGCACCTGGCACATCACCACACTATTGGCACCAAAGCAGAAGTGCTCACAGCAAAACAAGGTCTTGGACTAAATTTGCTTAGAGAAGGGAGGGCAAAAGACTCCCCCACAGAGCTAGTAAAGAGCATCCTGAAGTCAAACGCCAAGTCTAAGACCTTTAAAAAAGGCTGTGAGGCCAGAACTCAATAAGAGTGCATCTCAATATTTTGCTCTATACACACTCAAAGTCCAGAACCCCATTTGCCCTTATCTATTCAGAAAAAAATTTCTTGAATTCTCTCTTCCATAACATTTGACTTCATTTTTTATTTCCTGTTTTTGGCTACATACACTCTTGACTTGTATTGAACTGGCTTTGGCCTCAGCTCCTCTTCCCAGTGGGAATTGCTGTCACTCCCTCACTACAAGTACTTTCAGTCATCATCTCAATAGAACCCATCTGCCAGAACCCTACCTTAACACTAATCCATGTTCCCCAACATCCTTGGAAAGGATTAAAAGAGACAATGTATGTTATCAAATTTTGTAAATCATAAAGTAAAATACCAAAATTTGAAACTCTGTAAGTAATAATGATGGCTCCTACTAGGTGTTTACACATACAGTCTGGAAGCCTCGTCTCAACCTTAGAAGTTAGGTCCTATTATTATCCCCATTTTTGAGGAAAGAAAAATGAGGCCATGAGAGGCTAAATAATTTCCCAAGGTGTCACAGTTAAGAAGCGGCAGAGATTTTTCAACAAATGTTGTGGAGCAATTGGATATCCATAGGCAAAAACAAACACTACTTCAACCTAAACCTTGCACCTTATACAAAAATGAACTCAAAATAGACCACAGATCTAAATGTAAAACCTAAATTTGTGACACTTCTACAAGAAACCATAAGATAAAATTTTAGTAACCTAGGATTATGTGACATGTTCTTAGACACCATAAGCACAATACATAAAGAAAAAGTAAATACATTGGGCTTCGCCAAAACTAAAAAATTTTGTTCTATTGAAGACCCTAATGAGAAAATTTTCAAAAAAATAAGCCACAAGAAAGGGGAACCCTCTTCCACTGTTGGTGGGAATGCAAGTTGGTGCAGCCACTTTGGAAAACAGTGTGGAGATTCCTCAAGAAATTAAAAATAGAGTTACCCTATGACCCTGCAATTGCACTACTGGGTATCTACCCCAAAG
>JAPYYM010003117.1:0-11510 GCA_028534135.1 Potos flavus
TCTGTTGAAGGGCATCTTGGCTCTTTCCACAGTTTGGCGATTGTGACCATTGCTGCTATGAACATTGGGGTACATATGGCCCTTCTTTTCACCACATCTGTATCTTTGAAGACCCTACTTTCAAAAAAGGTCACATTCACAGGTACCAGGGATAGGGACTTTAACATATCTTTTTTGGGAACACAATTCATTCCATAACAGATATCCATATGCAAAAAAGTTAAACTTGACTCAAACTCAATACCTTAAAAAAAATCTAATTCAAAATAGATTATAGATTTGAATATAAAATGTTAAATAGTTAAATTAAAAAAATATATAGCAGAAAATTTTTGATTGTTTTAAGGCAAGTAGTTTTTGAAACAGCACAAAAATCATGATCCATAAAAGAAAGGATAAGTTGAACTTAAAATAAAAAACTTTATCTGCAAAATATACTGTTAAAAGAATGAAAGGACAAGCTCGAGGCTGGTAAAAAATATTTCAAATTACATATCCAACAAAAGACTTGCATCTAAAATATATAACGAATTCTTAGAACTCAACAATGGGAAACAAACATGCCTCTCAAATGGACTACTTCCAGAAATAGACCCACGCATACGTAGTCAACTGATCTTTCACAAATGAGCAAAAGCAAGTCAATAAAGTAAGGATATTCTTTTCAACAAATGATGCTGGAACAACTAGACATCTATATGCAAAAAATTAATCTACACATAAACCCTATATCTTTCATAATGATTAGCATATAAGCATATGAAAAGATTTTCCTACATCATATGTCATTACAGAATTTGTAATTTAAACAACGAGATACCATGACACATCTATTAGAATGGCGAAAATCTAAAACTAAATACTGTCAAGGATATGAAACAACAGGAACTCTAATTCTTTGTTGATAGTCATACACTAGGATACAGCAATCATACTCCTAGGTATTTATGCAAATGAGCTGAAAATGTATGTCCACAAATGACTCACACTTGAGTATTTGTATCAGCTTTATTCATAATTGCTCCAAACTGGAAGGACCCAAAATGTCCTTCACCAAGAGGATGGATACACTACACAAAGTATGGTATATTCTTATGATGAAATATTATTCAACAATAAGAAGAAATGTGCTATCAGGCCACAATAAGACATGGTAAACCTTAAACGCATTTTCCTAAGTAAAAGAAACCATTCTAAAAAAGCCACATATCTATATGATTTCAACTCCCTGTTGTTTGGGAAAAGGCAAAACTATAAAAATGGTAAAAAGATTGGGGATTGCCAGAAGTCAGAAGGAGGAGAGGAAAAATAAATGGATGGAGCACAGAGCATATTTAGGAGTGCAAAAGTATTCTCTATGGTACTATAATGCCATGACATTACCTATTTATCAAAATTCCCGTAGAAGGTACAACAAAGAATGGGTCTAATGTAAATGATGTAATTTAGTTAACAATAATCTATCAAATTGGTTCATCAATTGTAACAAAAGCACTACTTCAAGACATTACTAGGTGAAATTGTGTAGGGAAGAGTTGATATATATATATAAACTTTTTGTACTTCCTGCACAATTTTTTGGTAAACCTAAAACTTCTCTTCAAATAAAGTCTATTGAAATGTTCAGAAAATAGACTATAGATTTGAACAAATACTTAACCCAAAAGATGCACAAATGGTATATAAGCACAAGAAAAGTTGTTCTACTACTTATTAGATAAGTTCAAGCAAAAATTTAGTGAATTTAGTGAAATACCACTACAAAATTATTATATAAATATGATTAAATAGTAAAGGAGAAATGAAACAAAAAAGGAAAACTGACAGTACCAGGCGCTGGTAAGGATGTGGAGAAGCTGGAGCTCTCATATTTCTAGTTGGACTTCATAATGGTAAAGCTCCACTGGAAAGAGTCTCATGGTTTCTTACAAGGTTGAAACCACTCTTACCAGATGACCCAGTAATTCCATTTTAGAAATTTATCATAAAAAAGGGAAAAATAATATTCACACAAAATAGTACACATGAATGTTTATAGCAGCTTTATTTATAACAATCCCAACCTAGAAACAACATAAATGGTATTCAGTGGGTGAAAAGACAAACTGTGGTATATTCATTCAATAGAACACTACTCAGCAAATATTAGAAATGAAGTACTAATGCCTATATTAACATGGATGAATATCAAAAGCCTCATTCTGAATGAAAAGCAATCTCAAAAGATAACATACTTATGATTTTATTTTTGTGACACCCTGAAAAATACAAAAGCATAGGGACAGAAATCTGATTGTTTTTTGCCAGGTAGTGTATTTATTAAAAGTTTGACTACAAGAGAACAACATAAAAGTGTTTATGGGGACAAAAGGACTTGGGTCCTTATCTTGTATCTTGAATGTAACAGTGGCCACGTGAGTGTCTAAAAATGTTAAAACTCACAGACTTGTACTGTAAAAAGTCAATTTCACTACATGTAAATTAAGGAAATTGCCTCTAAAAATATAAATGGTGGTAGGAACAGAGAGGAATGAATCCATATCTCATAAGGGAATAAAGAGAGTAAAAAGTGTAAGGATGAATTTCATGAAAAGGAAAGGATAAATTGAGGGAAAAACTAGGAAATATTTGCTTCCCTGTGAATGTCTTACTCATTAGACAACTGACAACACTTCAATTATTCATGTATTTGAAACTAATTTTATTTTTCTGCATATCACTTCATAAACATAATTCAAAACCCAAAGATACAAAAGAGTATAAAAGAAAAGGTTATTCTCCTTATTCCCACTTTTGTCAGATTATTTAAAAAGTTTCAACATTGCCTTGGGCAATCACACACACTAGCTCCTTGTGTACATTTGTAGTAATAAAATGGTTATATTATATGAGTGTGTATATGTATATGTATACACATATGTATATGTGTATACACATATGTGTATATGTATATTATATGAGTGTGTATATATATATTTTCATTAAACATAGCATAAGCAGCACACACTTTTCCACACTGCACCATGCCTTTGGGGGGTCATTTATGAGGGAGATAAAATGTTAGGGAGAACCAAAGAAAAGGACAAGAAAAGATAATTTGCTTCTGGTATAGGAGAACTCATGTCATGTCCTCATGCTTCAATCCACACTGACCTGCAGATCTCAGGATGCTCCTAATACAGGGGAGGGACCACAGTAAGGGTTATGCTTCAGGCATTGGACAGATGGTCAAATGTTTTGAATCATTGAGCCAAAGCCTGAAAAAAGGCCTTACGGACCTATTAAAGGAACCCAGAGAGAAGGTGTGAATGTGGGAGTTATCTGTCATATTATAGAATGAGATACGTCCATCCTCATATTCTAAGAAAATACACACTATGGTAGGGTGCTCTTTTAGAGTAAGCTGCGTTTCTGGAGAAGTGAGTGCCCAGTACTCATCTTTATAAAACCTGATAGCCCAGAAACCATCCTCAGGTTTTATACAAATCCTCCCCTGCCTCATTACATTATGCCTGCATATTCCCAGGTCCCAGGCTCCACTGTCTCTGATATCTACTTCCCAGTAGTACCTCCCTGAGGTGATGACTGGGTGACCCAAAACACAGGGAAGGGAATTAAATCTCTGTGGATCCTTAGGTAGATCTTGAGGCTTCTTTCCACAGCTTACACATCTGTTATCTTCAGACAAGATGAGGGCAGGATGGGCTGTGGCTGGATCTAGAATAACATTTGCTGCAAAGACAATAATATTCTCTGAAAGACAGAATAATATTCTCCGCAAAGGTTAAAGTGATCCTGGAAACAGAGATAGCTGTGTTAGCCTGAGATATCTTGGGGCTGTGGGAGATGTATATATTCTCACTGGAGTTGTTCATCTGCCCTCCAAAAACTTCTCCTGAGACTGAGCTGGAGCATAAGGAGTAGAGGCACTCTTAGACCATCAAGGAATGACTCACCAGCCTGGAAAAATTCTTTCCTCCAGTCTGAAAAAAACATAAATATGCATCATCAGACCTAATATTTGAATTTATTGGCACAAGAGGTAATTTCTTCCCTCTAATACTTACTTTGTTAATGTCCCAAATGTATTCAGTATCTTTTGCTTGACCTAAAGTTTCCACTGCTTTTCTCATTAAATATTCCCATAAGAATTAATTCCTCTAACTTGTATTGTCTTTTGTATAGAATAGAGATGTCCCAAGATAATTATCCTCTTTTTAAATAGGCAGTGAAATTACATGTCTCCATTCCCCACCCCATTGCATTTAGGTGAACTTATGTGACTGAGTTATGGTCAATGAAATGTGCACAGCAGGAAACATCCCATTTGTCCTTCTGACAATAAAATAGTTCATATGATTTTTTTTAAGCTCATTCCCATTATAACACTTTCCCACTCCTTCCCTAGGTACAAGGCTAAGAGCAAAGACCCTAAAAATGGAGAATACACAAGAGCAGAAAATTCCTGTTTCTCAGAGTTACTATTTGAAGAGAGTTGCCCAGGAGAGTCATAGAACCAGACATTCTCATATTATCATTTGCAGGAGTGAGGAATACCAAGCCATTGCATTAACCATGGAGATATAGGATTGCTTTTTATAAAAACCAAAGTTGATTATACTATTCAATGAGGGAAGTACTGCTTAAAGATGAAAATGATACTATTAAACAAGAAAATGTGTGGTCTGGTTTAGTGTTTAGGCAATAGACATGATGAAACAGATAAAACTGACCACAAACACAGATATCCGTAATAAGCAGAGAAAACATTTGCTAAAACTGTTGCCTATGATCATTTGGAAAGCATATCATGTGTCCTAAACAGATTGCAGATATGAAGGAATATATTTGAAAAGAGAGCATTTATTGAATCTGTTAGTGACATCCTATTGAAAAAACTATTCATTTTCAAAATACTTTTTTTTTCTGGCATAAATCAAAATAAATGGAAAAACTCCAAAAAAATGGACAATTATTAGAGTTTAAAAAGGTGACCTTTTTTAGACCAAAAATCAGCCCACCAGCTGTCCTTGTAAATACATTTTTATTGGAAGACAGCCACACTAATTCATTATATATTGCCTATGGCTCCTTAGTGTACAAGACACCACTGAGTAATTGTAGGAGACCATATAGCCCACAAACCCTAAACTATTTACAATATGGATCCTTACAAAACAAGTACGGCAATCACTTTTCTAGACACCCCCAGAGAAGAGATGAAGTTAGTGTATTTTTAGCACAAAGGAAGAGTGCAATTTCTTTATTGAACAAAGTGACTTAAGGAAATGAACAAGTTAAAATTATGAATTTTTCATAGTTGGTTCAGGTAGCTTCAAGAAACCAACCATAAAAGGAGATGCATAAGAAAATAAATCAGGGACCGCCGAGTGGATCAGTCAGTTAAGCCGCTGCCTTCGGCTCAGGTCGTGATCCCAAGATCCTGAGATCGAGTCCCACATCTGGCTCCCAGCTCAGCTGGGAGCCTACCTCTCCCTTGCCTGCTGCTCTCCCTGCTTGTGCTCACTCGCTCTTTCTCTCTCTCCGACAAATAAATAAATAAAATCTTAAAAAAAAAAAGAAATCAGATTGGTAAATATGTCCACAGTTACTTTGAATATTGTTATCACTACGTGAAGCTAACTGGGAGGAAATGTATGAGAAGTCTACGAAATTCAGACAAAAAAGTTGTCAAAAATAACATGAAGCAAAGGGCTTCTGTAAAGGCTTAATGAATGGCTTGGTAAATTCTTTCTCCCAAAGCAACAATAAGACTGGAAAAGTTCTCAAACTGGAACTTTCGAATTCTAGAAACGCACAAAGGCAATTGACAAGGGCACACAGCAAATCGAGAAACACTCGCTTAGGAAAAACTAAAATGATTAATAAAAAAAAGTCCATAAAAGGATCTTCTCTCATTACAGTGGAATCAAGTTGAAAATAAAAAACAGGAGCAAATTTTAGAAATAAAGAAAAATTTGGTATTAAACAACATATTTATAAATGATCTGTGGAACAAAAAGGGAATCAAAGGAGAATTGAGAAGGTATTTTGAGCTGAGTGAAAATGAAAACATTACATACCAAAATTTATTGGATGCTGCTAAAAGCAGAGCCTAAAGGGAAATGTAAAGTTTTAAATGTCTGATATAAAAAAGGAGAATTAAGCCAACTACTAATTAAACCAATAAACTAAGCTTCTCCTTAAAGAGACTAAAAAGTGAATGATAAACTGAGCTTGAAGCAATCAAAAGTAAGCAAATAATGAAATTAGAAATCAATGAAGAAGGGGTGCCTGGGTGGCTCTGTTGGTTAAGCATCTGCCTTTGGCTCAGGTCATGATCTCAGGGTCCTGGGATGGAGCCATGCCGTGGACTCTGCTCAGTGGGGGTCTGCTTCTCCCTCTCCTTCTGTGCCTCCCCCACTTCATGCTCGCTCTCTCTCTCTCTCATAAATAAATAAAATCTTTATAAAAAGATGAATCAATGAAGAAAACCCTAAACTTAATATTTGACTGTCTTGGTCAGTTAAATAAATATTCCTTCTTAGAAAAGTCAGAAAAGTTCACTAATAAGAAGCATAAGCACGTGTTATGTTGAGCACCAGGTGTAATATGGAAGCTCTGAATCACTAAACTATACACCTGAAACTAATATTACACTGTATATAAACTAACTGGAATTAAATAAAAACTTTAAAAAAAATAAAAAAATAAAAAAATTTTAAAGCCACAATAATCAAAACACACACACACACACACACACACACACACACACACAGGGGTTTTGCAAGATAGGACATCACTATTAAACTCTCAGAAATTAGAAGGCTAAAATGGGATTTCTACGAAAATCCCTATAGCATTAAATTAGACCTAGATGAAATGCACAAATTCTTTAAAATACAAATTACTGAAAATGACTCAAGAAATAGAAAATCTAGAAAGAGTTCTAAAAAGGAAGATATTAATTATAATGATGCAATTTTGAGAATTATTATTAATTATAAACTTTCTACAAAGAAATTCCCAGGCCCAGTTGACTTTACTGGTGTACTTTACCAAAAATTTAAAAAATAAGTAATAGCAATATTCAACAAAATCCTCTAGAAAATAAAGAAGGGAGGGATATTTCTAAACTCATTCTAGGAGGTTAGTATCATACTGACTTCAAAGCCAGAAAAGATATCACAAATGTCCTTAATGAATACAAATGCAAAAACTATCAATAAAAATTAACAAACAGAATATAACAACACATACAAGAAAGATTATAGACCATCATCAAGTGGGATTTGTGCCCAGAATGTAAGATCAGCTTAATGTGTGAAAATCAATTAATGTAACAAGTCATACTAACAAAATAGTCAACAAAATGACATAATCATCTCAATAGGCACAGAAAAAGCATTTGATAAAATCCAATGCCATCCTGAGTAAAAAAAAAATCAATAAACTAGAAACAGAAGGGTAGTTTTCAACCTAATAAAGTGTATCTATGAAAAATATACAACAGATGAGATATTTAATAATTAAATAATGATTTTTTTTCACTTCATGGTAGGAATCAAGGGAAGGATATCTGCTTTTGCTATTTCTATTCAACATTATAATGGAGATTCCTTGCAGTTAGTTTAAAATAAGAATTCAGATTTGAAAAAAGAAGCAAATCTCCTTTGCTTGCTTCAGTTAACTCATTATTCCTGTAGAAAATCATACAAATGTCCACAAAAGTCTACTAGAACTTGATCAATGAATTCAGCAAGGTTACAAGATAAAAAACTCAATACACAAAATTTAATAATGCCTAAAATGAAATTAAACTATTCATTCACAATTTCAAAGAATGTCAAATAGGAAGAAATTTAATGAAAAGGTGTAAAATTTGTACACTAAAACTACAAAACATTGCTGAGACAACACAGATGATATAAATAAAAAGAGACACATTCTATGCTCATGAATAGAAAGTCTAATTTTAAAATGGCAATTCAGGGTGCCTGGGTGGCTCAGACAGTTAAGCATCTGCCTTGGCCCAGGTCATGATCCCCAAGGTCCTGGGACTGAGTCCTGAATCAGGCTCCCTGCTCAGCGGGGAGTCTGCTTCTCCCTCTGCCTGCTGCTCCCCCTGCTTGTTCGAGCTCTCTCTCTCTCTGACATTTATTTATAAATAAACATTTATTATTATTATTATAAATAAACATATTTATAAATAAATAAATAAGTCTTTAAAATAACAATTCAACCCAGGTTTACCTACAGATTTAATACAATTCCTAACAGAATTATTCTAGGTTTTTTTTGTTTTTGTTTTTGAGAAATTTTCAAGTAGATTCTAGAATTCATATGGAAATGCGAAGGAACCAAAATAGCCAAAATACATTTTTTTAAAGATCAAAATGAGAAGACTTAACATTTTCAAATTTCAAAACATACTATAAAATGATAGTAATGAAGAGAATGGAATGAAGACAGATAAGTAGATCAGTGGAACAAAAATTTAAATCCATTAATAAACTCATGATCAACTGATATTTTCAAAAGAGCCAAGGCAATTCAATGGGGAAAGGTATAGTCTTTTCAAGAGTTGGTGCTGTCACTCAGATATCCATATGGAAAAAGATATATTGGGATCTTTCCCTCACCCAACACAAAATTTGAATTCAAACTGTGTCATAGACCTAAAGGCAAGAGCTAAAACCATAAAACTTTCAGTAGAAAAAAATTGGAGAAAAATATTTGAAACCTTGAATTATGCAAGGTCTTCTGAAATATGAAGCCAAAAGCTTGTGATAAAATAAACTGATAAATTGTACCTCATCAAAATAAAAACTTAAGCATTTGAAAATATACCAATAAGAGAATGAAAGGACAATACAAAGACCAGAAAAAAAATATGTTCAAACAATGTATCTCATAAAAGATTTATATCCAAATATATAAGATTCCTTAAAAGTCAAAAATGGGATGACAAACATTCCAATTGAAAAATGACAAAATAGGGTGCCTGGGTGGCATAGTTGTTTAAGCGTCTGCTTAGGTCATGATCCCAGGGTCCTAAGATTGAGCCCCATATCAGGATCCCTGCTCAGTGGGGAATCTGTTTCTCCCTCTCTCTCTGCCCTTCCCCTCCCCGCTCATGCAAGCTTGCTCACTCTCTCTTGCTTGCTCTCTCTCACAAATAAATAAATAAAATCTTTTTAAAAAATAAAAATTAAACTAAAAATGACAAAATAATAAATAGATGTTTCATCAAGGAAGGAGTACAAAGGCTATAAACCACATTGAATAATATTTAACATCATTTTACATTAGAGAAATTCAAACTAATACCACAAAAAGATACACTTCACATCCACTGGAAGACCATAATAAGAATTATAGATAATAACAAATGCTGTCATGTCTTACTGCCCAAAATGTAAAATGGTACAGACACTTTGGTTAACAGTTTGACAATTTCATTGAATGTTAAACATAAATTTATCATATGATTTAGAATTCCCACTCCTAAATCTATAACCAAGAAAAAGTAAAACACATTTTCACTCAAAGATGTGTATGTGAATGTTCCTAGCAGAATTGTTCATAAGGCTTCAAAAGTGGAAACCGATTCAGCCCCTCTAGAAAACAGTCTGGAGTTTCCTCAAAAAGTCAAAAATAGAACTACCCAATGATCCAGCAATTGTGCTACTAAGTATTTACCCAAAAGATAAAAAAATATTGGTTTGAAGGGGCACATGCATCCCGATGTTTATAACAGCATTATTTACAATAGCCAAATTATGAAAAGAGCACATATGTTCATTGACTGTTAAATGGGTAAAGAAATTGTGTGTATATATATATATATATATATATATATATATATATATAATATACACACACACATATAATGGAATATTACTCAACCATAAGAAATAACGAAATCTTGTCATTTTGCAACAACTCAGATGGAGCTAGAGTGTATTATGCTAAGTGAGGTAAGTCAGTCAGAGAAAGACAAATACCAGATCTCACTCACATGTGTAATTTAAGAAATGAAATAGATGAACATAGGGGGAGAAAAAAAGAGAGAGAGAAACCATAAAACATCCTCTTAACTATACAGAACAAACTGAGGGTTGCTGGAGGGGAGGTGGATTCAGGGAATGGGCTAAATGGGTGTTGGGTAATAAGGAGGGCAATTGCTGTGGCGAGCCCAGGGTGTTACATGTGAATGAATCACTAAATTCTATTCCTGAAACTAATATTACACTATATGTTAACTAACTAGAATTTAAATTAAAACTTAAAACTATAAAAAAAATGGAAGTATTCTAAATACCTATTATCTGGGGAATGAATAAGCATAATGTGGGATATCCTTACAATGGAATACTATCTGGCAATATAAAGGAGCAAAGTACTAAACATGCTAAAAAGAGAATCTCAAAAACATGTTAAATGAAAAAAAAAAAACAGACAAGAAAGACCATTTATTACGTGATTCCAATTATCATATCCAAAGGCAAAGCTATAAGAGAGAGTAGGTCGACTAGGGATTGCCTGAGCTTGGGAAAGGACTGGCAGAAAATGGAAACAAAAGATCTTTCCAGGTGATAGAAATCTTCCAAAACTGGATTTGATGATTATTGCCCAACTGTGTAAATGTACTAACAAATCATTGAATTGATTTTCAAAAAATGAGTGAACACTTAATTAAATGTGTGGTATGTACATTATATCCAATAACACTTTCTCCAAAAAAAATGAGCTCAGAGTAAAAAATTCTGTAAGCATGAAAGCTGCAAAGCATATTTTGAAATAAATTTGCTCAAGACAGAAGAGTGCTATACCACTATCCATTTGTAGTGGGAGAGAGCCAAGGGCTAAGGAGGAAAACAGGAAGCAAGTTACATCTCAAGATCAGAATAAGGGTCTACATAATCAGGAACACTCCTCCACCCTCAGGATAGGGGGCCTTCACTATATAGCCTGGTGGGAATTCTTGCTGCTGTTGGTAAATGATGACTGTGGTGCTTTCTCCTTCCTTATTCTAAACAGAAATTGTTATATTGTTATATTGCATTGTCTAAGTATGTTTATGAGTATACACAGATTTCAAGATCCAGAAGAGTTACATCCACTGACAGAAGACAAGTGGGCATCTCCTAGAGATCTTGGCCTTAGAGTTAGTTCCAGTGACTCCATGGACCCTTGGCTTCTCTTTTTGAAAAAAGACCAAGTTAGATAGATCCAGGAAAAGAAGCATTAAATTGGTCTTTGGTTACCTGAAAGACAGTCTGTTGTAGAGATGGCAAAACTCTAACGATACTCATTGCTTTTCTGTTCTCTGGGCAAATAGCTAAACCACCTTTCCCCACTCCCATTGTGCCTAGGTGAAACCACATGATAGAACTGGCCTATGTAGGCATAAGTGGTCAATGCTCTTTCAATCCCTGCCACGAAACACTATAAATTTTGGTGATCTTCACATTTCTTTTTCTCAAAAAATTTTGACTGGCATTGAA
>JAPYYM010003118.1:0-11508 GCA_028534135.1 Potos flavus
ATATAGCTGTCCAATTTTCCCAGCACCACTTATTGAAGAGACTGTCTTTTTTCCACTGGATATTTTTTCCTACTTTGTCAAAGATTATTTGACCATAAAGTTGTGGGTCCATATCTGGGCTCTCTAATCTGTTCCACTGGTCCATGTGTCTGGTTTGTGAGTTCTTAAATATTTCTGTTGTTCATTTTCTCATACAAGAAAATAATATAGCTTTGAGTAGAAAAAAATACTATAATTCTAAAATTTATGTAAATTTTGATTTATTTCCTATTTTCATTGCTTTTTGCCTTAATATGAATGCCACTGTCTTCTGCTTTTTAATAGAGAAGAAAATGTCCTCTGGTTTAAATCTGTTTAGGTTTAATCTTTGACTTCAGTTTCATGCAACTAAATGCTACATTCTCTTTAACTAGAAAAAGAAACAAGTAACACATAGGGGTTTGTTTATGAATACACTGTAATCTAAGAATGAGCAGTGTTTTTATAGAAAAACCAGACCTTTATGATTGCAATCTAAAGTGGAGGCAATAAGCTTGTTTCTATTAGAGATTAGTACATCGTGTTAGTTTAGAAAGCCTTTTTTAAAAAAATAAAATGGAAATCATAAATATCAGCTCCGTCACTGCTTAAACAAAGCAGCCATCACTGCTTTTAACCTTATTTCTCTGTTCATAACACATCACAAATTCTTTGAATTACCAGTGTTGACCTGACCTGGCCTGACCTGGAGAGTTGAATAATTATTTCAAAGGATTTTATCAAGTATTTGTCTATGCATGCTCAAATATATTCAGTTTTTGTTGAAGGGTCCTCAACTTTCTGAGTTCATTTAAGCACTGAAATCCTATAGAAATGGAAAACTATAAAGGGGTGTGAATGAGCTTGTGAGGGCTATTATTGTAGAGAAATGACCTTAAACCTCTCTCACATTTATATAAGCTTGAGTGTCATTTCATTATGTTTTGCAGCATCTGTGGATTCAAAGCTATGATATATGCTAAGGATATGTAATATTCAAATAAATTAATGAAATATTTGCTTATGTGCAATTTTACCCTCTCCATATAATAAAGTGACTCACAGTTCTCTCAGAGGGTTTTCATGAAACATCGTGTAGCTCCCTTTCACTTCTCCTGGGTCTGATAGAAGACCAGCTTCTTTCATAGGCCATGTCATGGGAAAACACCATGAGAGGGGTAGAAGGGAAATTAGGGAACTTCTTTTGTGTTAGCTTATCCTATAGTACAGATAGTATAGTATTATCTCTGCATGTTCATTCACATCAAGTCCTTCAGGGTATGGGAAATAGGTGGCAGGGTAGAGGAAAAGACAGTGACAGCAGATATGTAGGAGGATATAGGTTACGTGGAGTGACTCTTCTTTCTTTCTTCTCTATCTCATGTAATTACCACTTATCGTTCCCATTGCTCAGACCAAAAATCTTGGAGAAAACCTTGAATACTCTTCATCTCAACTCTACTGCTGATTTTCTTAGAGATCAGTTGGCTCAGGGCACTTGGGTGGCACAGTTGGTTAAGCATCGACTCTTGGTTTCAGCTCAGGTTGTGGTCTCAGGGTCCTGGGATTGAGCCTGCATCAGGCTCCGCACTCAACGTGGAATCTGGTTAGGATTTTCTCCCATGCTCGCTTTGGCAGCACATATACTAAAATTGGGATTCTCTCTCTCCCTCCCCCTCTTCCCCTCCTACTTGTGCTGTCTCTCTGTCTCTCTCAAATACATAAATAAAATCTTTAAAAAAAATCAGTTGGTTCTATTTTTAAAATTAATTTATCTAACTGACAAAAAACAAAACAAAACGGAAGATCTGAACAACAAAATTAATGACTTAACTGAGCTATGTAGAACACTGAACCAACAATGACAGACTTTAACTTCCTCTTAATGCACATGAATGTTTAGCAAAATTGACCATATGATGAATCATAAAGCAAATTGAACAAATTTCAAAGGATGACTACCTTTTAGTATATTCCCCTACTATAGTGGAATTAAGTTAAATGATTTAAGAAAGAGAATTGAAGCTATTATGATACTAACATTAAGCATCATGCCAGTGAATGTAATGAACCTCACTCATGCTGAAGAATTTTCAGTTTGCCTTAGCAGGGCTCCTTGTAACTTAATTAGTTACTATCATTGGCTGATGACAAAGTAGATTCAGATGTCGGCAGTCAAGAAATAGCTCAAGAGGCTGACTGATTGATTTCTGTGTAAATAAACACATTAGATAGGATTAATGTAATTAAACTTGGAATGGTATTTTAAAGTCAAAATAACTATTATTTCATAACTTAGCTCAGAACTTAGCCATCTAAATCCCCTTAAGACCTTAGCAAGTTGCTGTAGAAACAAACGGAAAGATATTAGGTTGCTAAGTGATTACTGTAATTTTGATAATTTTCTTTAAAGCTCTCTTTGCATTTATTAAAATATATTTACCTTGAGGTCTTATCACAACCTGATCCAATTAAACAATTTGAAAATCAGAGTATACAACTAATTAAAGCAACAACAGGAGTCAAGTGCTCTATGTGCTTTATGTTATTTCTTTATTGTATTTGTTGAATTGCTTTAGTTAGAGATGCCTACTTAGTAATGATTTACTAATCCAAGAAGCAACTCTTCAAAATATCTCCCCATTGCTTCCTGTGTCAGCACCTGATTTTCATTCATCCTAGCTTAGACATTCCACCTTTGATTCAAACCTAAGATTACTATTAAAATTCTCATACCCAGGAAGCATATGTGTTAGCTATGTGTCTCCTTGGTCTTGCCAATCTAGCCTTTAGCATCAATTTTTCCAAAACCAGGGGAGAGGGAACACGGCAAGTACAAAATCTGTCTGCCTGGCATGTGCATGCTGGCTCCAGAAGGACCTAGAAGATTACAGTAGTTATGTCTAAAGTGGGATTTAAATGTGGGTTGGCATCTTGATTCCTTCCTTACTTGGTGAAAAAATACCATCATCGTAAAAATGAACTGATAATTTTAAGATATTACTAAGTAGTTTTAAATATTACATAGTTAGTGGCATTTTCTATATTTTCTACATTTTCTATAATTGCATTTTTTAGATTCTTTATGTCCTATATACCAAATCTAATTGTTAAAACCTTGGAATAAAACCTAAACTGCCTGGTTTAGGTCATAAGGGAACTTAGACACATATCATTCACTAAATCACTCAAAAAATATTTCAGTGTGGTGGACAATCTGATGGATGGTAGGTATATATAGAATAAATAATTTAAAATCACTGCTTTATGAAACTTACAATGTAGTGCAGGGGATGGTATTCATCAAAGTCAAGCAAATGTGAAAGAATAACAATGATGACTGCTATGAAGAAGTTTTGGTGGTAAAGTTTCGTGAGAAAATGGTGTTTGAGCTGAGAGCTGAAAAGTAGGAGCAAATCAGGGAACCTCTTCAATATCTAACTAATTCTCCAGAAATAGTACCAGTTCCTTAATACTCTTATGATTACAATTTTAGTTATAATTATTTTGAAATGATATTGTAGATAGTTTTCTTTTTTTATGATTGTTCTGAGTTGAGAGATAACATCATTTTAATAGTATTTTCATTGGACCATGGAAAGAGCAGCACAGGGGAAAAATAAAGAAAATGAATGAATGGTTATTCTTCATTTTCTTAGCTTTTGGACTGACTGATTTTGATATTATACCATGCAATTTCTTTAACCTTTTATGAAAGGAGTAGGGATCAGCCTATTTGGAGTCAGGCTTGATCTCTGGAAAAACGCTTTTCTTGGTAAGATAGCCAATCAAAAAAGTTTACATGAAGAAATTCATTACAGTGGCAGGTTGATTTATTGGGGAAATGTTTTCAGATTTGAACTGAAGTGTTTGGGGTTGTTTTTTCTTTCTTTTTTCTTTGTTTTTAATTGATTGGGACTCTTGAAGAGCCTTCATCAAATAAGTGGTTTCTAGAATAGAAAATTGCTAAAGATAATGTCTTTTCGGCAAGTAGGATTTCCTATTCTTTCTATTGCCAAATTTGAAGACTTCCAGTTATATCATTTTACCAGCTACTAAATGTTTAGTATATTGATTTTCAAAAAGCAAATGCATTCTTCAACTCTGAATCATGTCTTAAGTGAACACAATAAAATTGAAAGAAGAAAATCATAATCACACCATCAACACTATTTTATAAACTGTTTTTTAAAATGTAAAAACATATTATGAAAAAATTTTAATGGATTTAGGTAACATTATTATTTTTAAGATTTTATTTATTTGAGAGAGAACACAAGCAGGGGTAGGGGCAGAGGGAAAGAGAGAGAGTCAGCAGACTCCCCACTGTGTTCAGAGCCCAACTGGGGGCTTTATCCCAGGACTCTGAGCAGAAGGCAGATTTAAGAATTAAATCTGAGTTAAGTTAATTAAGTTAATTAATCTTCTGAGTTAAGAAGGCTTAACTAAATGAGCCACCCAAGTGCCCCTTAAGTATTATTTAATAGCATTATTATTTTTTTTGAAGGAAGAACACATGTAAATATTATTTTTTTCCCAAATACTTTTATTTTTTGTGTTACAAGATTCATTGTTCATGTACCACACCCAGTGCTCCATGTAATACGTGCCCTCCTCAATACCCACCACCAGGCTCACCCAACCCCCCAACCCCACCTCTCCAAAACCCTCAGTCTGTTGTTCAGAGTTCACAGTCTCTCATGGTTCATCGCCCCTCCAATTTCCTCCAATTCATTATTTTTAAGGATGAATGACTATTTGGTTGTATCCCATATTTTTAGTTTATTAGCTCACATGTCATAATAAGCAAACCCAATCATAGCCTTAGTTTAAAGAGCAAACTGCTGAAAAGTAATCTGTGCTGATGGCTCTAAACTGATATCGTTTGTTTCTGTATCACCAGAAAGTGGTACAAAGCCTGGTATATAATAGGCACGCAATAAATCTTGAATTTAATTTTTTCACACATTGTTATTATTATTATTATTAAATATTGATTCTATTTTAAGTAAAAGAAACTCTCAGTGTTTATCAAGTCTCATTTTTTGTTCGCTTTACTTACGGATGATTTATGAATAGAGTTTGATATTGAAGTTCATTACCATGGTAACAATCATAATATCACAAACTCTAGACTTTTTAAATGACACTTGATAAGTAGCAAAAGGGATGGATAACTTCATTTGTAGAGTGACATTTTGATGGCTACCAGTGATAGAAAAAGAAATAATATAATGATAGAAAAAAATAATGTAGGTATTCGGATAAAAATTTGTAATTTTGACTACCTTTTGGGCCACGGGAGAGTTTTTGGATTTACTGGATTTCAGAGATGGATATATTTGACTTATCTACATTTTATAAAACATTGTACAATAAAAAAGTACAGAATTTATAGGATTTGGAATCAAGAGACCTGGATTTCAGGTTTCCCTCTGTAAGGAGTTAATGACATCATATAATATTTCTGAGTTTTAGTTTTCTCATTTATAAAGTATGGACAGTATTCCACTGATGGGTTGCATCAGGAGTGCCAAATGAATTTATACATGTGAACACATATTTTAAAGTATGATGCAAATTACAGGTATAAGATGTTACTGTTCTTCATATGGAAGCTAATTTACTGTGATTTTCTATGACCTAAGCATGATGGAGAGTGGATCCTTGGTTTGAAGTATATGTCACTCCATCTCAGAATAAGGTTTCTTTTTGGGGTATGAAAATGTTCCAAAATTAATTGTGGTGATCATCATGCAGTTTTGTGAATATAATAAAAACTACCAAATCTTACACTTTATTTCATTTTTTAAATCTGAGTGTAGTTGGCACGCAATATCATATTAGTTTCAGGAGTACAACATAGTGATATGACAAGTTCAAACATTATGCTATGTTCACCACAAGCATAGCTACCATCTGTTACCATACATTGCTATTATATTACTTATGCTGTGCCTTTTATTCTCATGACTTATTCATTTCATAACTGGAAGCTTGTATTTCCCACTCCCCTTTATCCACTTTGCCCATTCTACACGACTCTCTCCCTCCCCCCTTCCCCGGCAACTATAGATTTGTTCTCTGTATCTATAGGTCTGATTCTGCTTTTTATTTGTTTATTCATTTGTTTTTTTTCTTTTCCTTTTTTCTTAAGATTTCACATATGAGTGAATTCATATGGCATTTGCCATTCTCAGTCTGACTTATTTCATTTAGCATAGTATCCTCTAGGTCCATCCATGTTGTCTCAAAGACATAATCTCATCTTTTTTTTATGTCTGCATATATTCCATTGTATGTGTGTATGTGTGTGCATGCAAACACACATATCACACCTTCCTTATCCATTCATCTATTGATAGACACTTAGGTTACTTCTGTATTTTGACTACAGAAAATAATGTTGCAATAAACATAGAGGTGCATATATCTTTTTGAATTAGTGTTTTTGTTTTCTTTGGGTAAATACCCAATAGTGGAATTATTGGATCATATGGTATTTCTGTTTTTAATTTTTTGAGGGTTTTCCATACTTACAGTGGCTATATCGGTTTACATTCCCACCACCAGGGTTCCTTTTTCTTTATATCCTTGACAATACTTGTTATTTCTTGTCTTTATGTAAATTGCATCCATTTGTAAGATGGATGAATTGAATGGAATAGTCATTAAATTTCAATAAAACTGTTTTATTTTAAACCCATCAGTCATACTTGCCACTAAAGAATTTTAGCTGGATATCTTTTTGCGTGGATCTCAATAGTCTGGCCATATAAATGAGTTTCTATTCTTATTCTTCCTCTCTACTGTGTCTCAAAAAATAACCCTCTGACTTGATAAAGCCCCTAGGGAGGCAATCCCATGTACTATTTAAGGGCAAGAGAGATAGAGCTCATGTTTAAACCCCAGCTTTGTCACTTTCAAGGTGTATAATGATGATGCTCTGGTTATTCTATAGTGAGGATGATAGGAGTAACTCTTCCATTGGGTTGTAATGTACATCTGGTAAGTTATTGTAGTACAGAACTTAGGGCATTGCCTGCCTCATTTAAGAGTGGCTTTTACTATAATGATCCAAATCTAAACGGTGGCCCTACTTGTCATATCACCAAACTCATTAAAGTGTTCTGATAAGCAAAGAGCTTTCCCTTGAGATCTCTCTCACTTAAAAGTAGAAAACATTGACTCTGGGAAACAAACTGAGGGTTTCAGAAGGGAGGGGGGTGGGGAGATGGGATAACTGGGTGCCAGGTATTAAGGAGGGCACCTGATGTGATGAGCACTGGGTGTTATATGCAACTAATGAATCATTGAACACTACATCAGGAACTAATGATGTACTACTATATATTGGCTAACTGAAATTAATAAAAAAATAGAAACTTCAAATGAAAACATTTTCCTTAATGACTGCCCAACTCAGATATTTATTCAAGGGTTTTTTTTTCTCTGATATGATTAATTTCCTTAGAAGGCAGAAACAGCTGTAGTCCTTCAAATATTGTTTACTTTTGTATATGTGTGATGGGAGAACGTGTGTATGTCAAGTAACATTTTTTTCTTGATACATATGTGTGTGTGTGTATGTGTATGTGTAATATATATCTCCAATATATATTACACATACACATACACACACACACACATATATCCAGTATAGCCTTTGTATGACCCCAGTGAATGTACCTGGCACGTGGTGGTGTTCAATAAATCCTTGAAAAATAAATGGATAACTGGGTTCAGATGATATGAGTTTATTCCCAGTTTCAGTGAACTCATGCCCTCGTGCTTAATAGTAGACCTGCTATGTTGTTATCACCATTACCTTGTGTTTATATATTGCATTTTGCTTTCCAAAGCACATTTATATCTTATTTTTATAATAGCATGATACATGTAAGATATGTATTTTATGATTTCAATTATGCATGCAATAATTGCATATGCTTTTTTAATACATACTGCTTAGAAACATTTCATAAGTTGTATATTAACTCATTTCATCTTAGAAGAATTTTATGAGATAAATTAAACAGGTAATATAGTTGTTCTTTCAAAGGAGAAAAAAAAATAACCACAACTTCAAGGAACTTAAATAATAATAGGATTAGACACATTTTAAAGGTGAGACAAGGATAGACTTAATATTTCATTTTGTCTTGGTTCACATGTCCATCCTGCTACCAACCTCTGTGGCCTGAAGGAGGCAATGCTTTAATTGGCCAGATTTGGCACATAGGTGCTCCATAGAGCCTTCAAATTACATGGGCTGAGAGTGAAGTAGGGAGAATTCTTCAAGTGAAAATGTGGTAGTTTTCAAAAGAGGGACTGGATGCTGAGGTGGCAAAAACAATAGCTGGGTATTTTGCCATCTATCTAGCTTTTACCACAATTGCTTGTGATTGACTTTCTGTATTTCTATATTTCCACAAATACCTGCTTATGAAATGGTCAGTTGCAGGTTGTTTTATCACCTATTCCTTTACTCTAATGCCCCTACCAGACTATACACAAATCATATAAAACATTCTTGTAGATTTGAAGCAGTCATGCTCGCCGAAGCCTTTTTTTTAATTAAAAAATTTTATTTTAGTATCTTTGGCAAATTTAAGTTTCACAATAAGTTAACTTATTGTTTTTAAGTAAAAGACAAAAGAAAAAAACAAACAAAAAATATGTGTGAAAACAAACGGGTAGTTTTTTTAGAAGTGAATAGAGTAGAAATACAATGACAGGGATCTTTGAGAAGTAAAGAAAATTCTGTCTTTTTAGGAGAGCTAAAATTTTTTTTTAAAGCTGAAAATTTGAAAATAACGTGTAAAACTGAATCAAATAATCAACAAAAAAAAAATTTTTTTTTTTTTTGGACTCCATGAAACAATTTTTATTGAGCAGTGAGTGTGGGGACCGATTCTGCACTCTGGTCCACGGGAGGAAGCGTACCAGCGTTCATGACCGGGGGCCAGTTTCTGTTACACAGATGGACGGGGAGAGCCCAGTGATTTTGTCATCGTTGTTAGTACGTGCAGAAACGCCCATCTACCTGGAACTTGGAGATCACACGGCACTGGAAGGGGGGGGACCTGTTCTCAACAAAAATAGCGAAAATTTGAATATATAGGACCATTAAAGTCACACATATATGTTTAAATATTATTAGGGCCAGAAAAAAATTATTTGGTTTTGGAAAATGGATCACCTGTGTAAATTTAAAGCTCCAGCTGTCTCTGAAATGTAGGCTGGTTTTTCAGACTTCAAATAAGAAGAAATTAAAATGGAATAGAAATAACCATAAGCAATCAAAAGTCTTCATTCCAGTTCAGTTTTTTTTTGTTGAAGAAAAAAGGAAGGTTTCTAGGAGCTGGCTCTCCTTGAGTTCTACCATTCTAAGTAGTACTTTTGAATTTACAATTGGAAGGGATGTTAAAGACCATGTATTCCATCCTCTTCATCTTATAGATATGGAAACTGAGGCACAGAGGCATTGATTTATCTAAGTGAGCATGGAGCTGGTTATTTTCAAAACTGGCTACCAAATTGCCAAAAGCAGTTGATGAGAATTTGGTGCAAAGTGGGAGAAGGAAATGCTTCTCTCTCACTACTTCTGCCCTAAATGTTGGACCACTTATGTCCCTTATCACTTCTAGAGAAAAGAGATCAAGTATAAAGAGGAAGGCACTATCAGGAGAAGAGACACAGCAAGAGAACATGAGGGATGCTGTAGAGGGCACATCTTCTGATGTGGCATAATAATGATGCTCTTTCCAGGGAATTAAAAAAGTCTTGCCTTGTTTCCCTTGTTCAAGATTTAAATTCTCAACTTTATTTGCCTCATAAGTATACTTTATGATGGTGCTAGACAGCACCTAGGAGATATTTTGAACTGTAGTCTCTTATAATGCTTCTAACTTGACTTTTCTTAAAAGCTATAAATATGTTTCCAAACTATTTTCAGATTTTTGAAGGTATTTAAAATGAAGATTTATACTTCTCCTTTCTCCACGAATTACTGAATCACTGAACTGGTTTTCTGTAACAACTAGAGAAGAAATCTCTCCTCTTGGTCTCAGCCCTCCATCTGAACTTTTATTGAATATTGGCTATTTTTCAGAGAATAATGTTCTAGACTGTTGGAGAACTTTGCTTGAGGATATTTTTATTATTTTATTCTAAGGAAAAGTACTTCATCCATGGTTATTCCAGCTGCAGAGGAACTGATTAAATATTCCCTCTGTGCTGTCATCTTTTCTTCTTCGGTAGGGGGCACCTGTGGATTTAAACCGACTTTAATCCATTTTGTTCCAAAGAAACCAGATTGGCCAAATTGTTTCTAGTGTTAACCTTCCTCTTCTCTCACCCATGTTTTTGGATTCCTCATTTAAAAAAATCAATATATAAAAATATATATAAATGAGACCTTCTGTTACCTATCAGTAAATTCTCAGCCTCTTAGCCTGGAACCCCAAACACTCTAAGATCTAAAATTTTCCTGGTGAAGGCCTGCTTCTGTGCTTCTCTATGCATATTCAGTGCTATCATGTAACTATGTTCCAGATGTTTGGCACTTTTGTATTTCTGCATACCTTACTTAGCCTGAAGCATTTGTCGCGGCCGGCGCGACAATCTCGAACCAGGGCTGAGGGTAAGGGAATGAGGAAAAAAGAAGTAGAGAGAGAAAGGATGGGGGCGGGAGGAACACAACTGATGATGTCCAGATGTGTACAGCTTTATTTCAGAGTGCGCGTGCTTATATAGTGGGTGAAAAACAAGTCCGTGGGAATGTTTACATATAGAAGTCACGTAGCACATGTTATACTTCTTGGAATTTTACTCTTATCACATTAAAAAAAGTTTTTCTACAACAAAGAGACTCTAAGAAGTCTGGGTAGTGATTTATCTATTCTAAGTTATACACACTCTAAAAACTACTGAGGCTACAAGGGCAGATTTATGAGTCATACGTGCACCTGCCGCAGAGACACTACAAACTCAGCGAGATAACTGGTTACAGCCTGTGCAGCTTGTTTTTCAAGGGAGCATGATTAATCACAGACCAGCATGTCTCAAGGTCCTTTGCACGAGCCCATTCTCCAGCGCCCGCTTTCCGCCTTTGCAGGCAGGGGTCACGGGTCTGGACATAAGTCCATTCCTCAGTGCCCACTTTCCACCCATTTGGGCAGGGGTCGCGAGTCCGGGCTCGGCAGGTCCCTTTAACAGCTAGCCTGCGGCTGTCCACATCTCCCCCTTTTTTGTTTTAAGATCCAAAATATGTATACAGGCTTCCAGCTTGCTCTGACGCTGTTTTGTCCAAGCTTGAAAAACATACCATACAATTAGAAGAATCAGTAATACAATAAAGATGACAATAAACATCCAAAAAGAGTGGCGTAGAATATTGCCAGGGTTAAATCCATGCAAATTATCTAATATAGCTCTTTTTAGTTGTAATTGCAATTCTAAAGCAAATTGGTACCCATAGTCAGCATA
>JAPYYM010003119.1:0-11506 GCA_028534135.1 Potos flavus
GGCCTGCCAGGTCTCTGTGGATAGGTCTTCTGCCAGTCTAATGCTTCTACCATTGTAGGTTACAGACCTCTTGTCCCAAGCTGCTTTCAGGATTTTCTCTTTGTCTCTGAGACTTGTAAGTTTTACTATTAGATGATGGGGTGTCAACCTATTTTTATTGAATTTTATGGGAATTCTCTGTGCCTCCTGGATTTTATGCCTGTTTCCTTCCCCAAATTAGGGAAATTCTCTGCTATCATTTGCTCCAATATATCTTCTGCCCCCCCCCTTCTTCTTCAGGGATCCTAATTATTCTAATATTGTTTCATCTTATGGTATCACTTATCTCTCGAATTCTCCCCTTTTGATTCAGTAATTGTTTATTTTTCTTTTTCTCAGCTTCTCTGTTCTCCATCATTTGGTCTTCTATATCACGAATTCTCTCTTCTGCCTCATTTATCCTAGCAGATTACATCTCATTAATAGCTTTTTTGATTTCAACTTGGTTAGATTTTAGTTCTTTCATTTCTCCAGAAAGGGATACTCTGGTATCTTCTATGCTTTTTTCAAGCCCAGCTAGTATCTTTATAATCGTCATTCTGAACTCTAGTTCCTACATCTTACTAATGTCCTATTGATTGGGTCCCTGGCAGTTAGTACTGCCTCTTGTTCTTTTTTTTTTTTTTTGAGGTGAGTTTTTCCACTTTGTCATTTTGTCCCAGAGAAGACTAGATGAATGAGAGAACAAAATGCTAAAAGGGTGACAGTGACCCCAGAAAATATACATTAAACAAGTCAGAAGAGACCTGAAACTGGGAGGAATAGTGAAGGGAGGAAAATATACATATATGTATTTACATATGATCAGGCTGGTGAATAGAACAGAACCTGACACTTGATTTTGGGTGTATTTTGGTCTGTTAGAA
Source organism: Potos flavus (assembly GCA_028534135.1). NCBI lineage: Eukaryota > Metazoa > Chordata > Mammalia > Carnivora > Procyonidae > Potos > Potos flavus. The sequence continues at coordinate 906 of JAPYYM010003119.1, forward strand.
GAAACTGCCTCCCAAAATTTTAAAGAAAGAAAAAGTTAGATATATAAAAAAATAAGGGTAAATACAATGAAGGGATGGAATATGACTGTAAAGATGAAAATTTAAAACGATTTTAAAAAAGGAAGTGGTAAGAAGTTGGTTGAAAAAAGAAAGAAAAAATTTTTAAAAAGGAGAGAATATGATCAGGTGGGAGATAGAACAAAGCAATACACTAGATTTAGGGTATATTTTAGTCTGTTAGAAGAAACTGTATCCCAAAATTTTCATGAAAGAAGAATATAAGGGATAGAATATGACTATAAAAATGAAAATTGAAAAAGATTTTTAAAAAGGTATTGATAAGATGTTGCTTGAAATAGGAAAGAGGAAAAACTTCCAAAAAAATAGCAAAAGAAAAAAATAAAGAAAATTAAAAAATTTAACTTTGAAAGAGTGAAGAATCATGGGGAGGGGGAAGCCATGAATTCTATGTGCTATATGTATTCTCCTAGTGCTGGAGTTTTGCAGTTCTCTTTGATCGGTAATCTTGGTCTTGGCTGGATGTTCTTGCTGATCTTCTGGGGGAGGGGCCTGTTGCCGTGATTTTCAAATGTCTTTGCCTGAGGCAGAATTGCACTGCCCTTGTCAGGGGCCAGGCTGTCATCTGCTCAAAAGCTCTCGGTAGCTTTTGTTCCCTGAAAGCTTTCTGTATAGCTTTGGAGGAGTAGAATGAAGATGGCAGCCTCCCAGTCTCCAGCCAGAGGAGCCAAGAGCTTGGGTTCCCACTCCTCATTGCGCCCTCAGAGAGAAGCAGCCAATCACTCCTGTCTCCTTGGTCTCCGGCTGCACTCCCAAGCTCACCCAGCCTGTTACTAAGTGTTTTCATCTCTGGTGCATGGCCCCATTTGGAGTCTCCAAACCCAGTAGATTCCTGCAGCGTACTCCTGCGCCGCTCCTCCTGGTGGAGGCTGGGCAGGGGGTCTCCCCACGTCTGCCACTTGTGGGGTTCCTGCTCGAAGGGCAGTGTCGCGGCTGTGCCTTGGATTACGGTTTATGGCAAACCCGAGCTGAGAGCCCACTCCTCAGCTCCGTCTTTGCAGCTCGCTGCCCTGCTCTGATACATGGGAGCTCTCCCACACTCAGGCACCCCCGGGCTTTCTGTGACCCTGAGGGTCCCGATACCACACTGTCCAGTGAAGATACCACCCCCCCACATCCCCCCCCCCGCCCCGCTTAGCCACTGGAGCCACTTCCCTTCTTTTAGACTTCTAAAAGTTCTCATTTCATGCTCTGCTGCTCTATCGCTTGCCAGTAGCCGGCTGATGGAGGCTCCCTCCCCCAGTGGTCTATCTTCCAAATATAGCCTCGGATTCACTTCTCCACATGTCCTACCTTCCAGAAAGTGGTCACTTTTCTGTTCATAGAATTGCTGCTATTCTTTTCTTCTATCTCCTGTTGAGTTTATAGGTGTTCAGAATGTTTTGATAAATATCTAGCTGAATTCCTGGGACCAGACGAAATTTAGGTCTCCTACTCCTCTGCCATCTTGAGGCTAAAATCTTACTGCATTTAAAGTAAGACTATCTTTCTAAATATAGCATAAAAGAAGTGCCAAAACATACCCCAACTGGACAGAAAACATTTGTCCCATACATATGTTACTGACAAGAGAGATTTACTCTCTATTGGTAGGTAACAGCAGATTTTTCTAATGGACTGAATGTTCGTATCCTCCCCTCTCTCAGCCTTTTACTCATTCTGTCCTTTCCTTTTAGTTTCCCTTCCTCTTGCCTAATCCTACACTATTCAGACCTGGCTCATTGCCTCTCATTCTCCATGAAGCTCTCTCTGACTATTCTGATTCCCACTGACCTTACTCTCTTCACACTTGTCATCTAGTCTGTGCAGAACAATTTAGTCTTATATTTTACACTGTTTTTATTTTTTTTATGAGAGATGATTTTGTCTTTCTACATACACATTTATCTAAGGGGAAAATATGGGATATGCGTGGTACCTATCCTTGTATAAATTGAGAATATTTTAACTTAACAGTTTTTAGGATAAAATTAAGTACTTTATACCATATCAATAATTACTGATTGAAAACATCGACATCACAAACTTTTATTCTAAATGTATTTTAAGCAATTAAATGTAAAATTGTGAAAGCATTTAATCTGACAGAGGAGAAGTATACAGTCAAATGCTTGTTTCTTCCCCCCTCACTATGGAAAAACAGTCTAAATTTGCCTTTCTTCATTTTGCAGCCAGAACAGGTTTATAGATTTATAGCAGTTTACCAAGTATAAAGCTCTGGGGACAGCTTTTCTTTTTTAAAGTTCGTTTGTTTGTTCATGTAATTTCTACATCCATTGTGGGGCTTGAACTCATGACCCCAAGGTCAAGAGTTGCATGTTCTTCCGACTGAGCCAGCCAGGCACCTCTGGGGACAGCTTTTCTGGTATGCCATGCCATGTAGCCTTAATCTATTCATCAGAGTACTTGCTAAAGCAGTGTACCATAAACAGTTACTGAGATAAACAATATAAACATGAAATGATTTGGGAACATTGATTTAGTAAGTGTCCATTATTGCCATGTCAATCGGCTTTACCTTGCCTCTGATGGTCATGTAAATTATTTATTACTCTGTTTAGGAGATACTATTTGGACTGTAGTCCATGAGCATTGTCCACTGAGTAGTATAGAGAGGAAGTAAGTTAAAATTATTACAAGTGGAAAAAAGTATTGTTGACTAGTGAAATTGGTAAAAGTTTTTTGAAGTACTGAGGATATATTGTGGGCCTCATGCTCCCCATTTGCTGCCACTTCCAGTGATATGAAGAATGATTTCGATATAACTTGTATAAGAGACCACTTTCATTGGCCTGCTATCTGCCTAAAATATCAAATATTATTAGAGCATAACATATAGCAACAATAATAATGCTAGTTGCAGACACTTAGAATTTGGTGTGTGCCACGTACCCTTCTAAATAGTTAATGTATATTTCCTAATTTAATCTTCCCAGTATCCCAGTATGGTACTCTTATTATCTTCTTTTTACAGAAGAAGAAACTGAGACACAGAAATTTTAAGTAATTTGTTCCAGGTCACACAGTTAATACCCAGTGGAGTTAGGAATTCAGACCCCAGGAATTGTGGTTCCCACAAAGATGCTGCGTCTCTTTCTATTCCATGAAATATCTGGTTGTCACTGAAAGCATCATGTGAACTTTAATAATCACTGGAATAGCCATGGTCATTCACATATGTGAATATTTAAAATTATAGTTGATGTGGTGCTTGGAATACAAACAGAAGTGTTTACTATAAGGTTATTTCATATCTTTCCTCCTTTGATCAGTGTATAAATTTGTAGGTTTATCTGATAAAATATAATTTAAAAACATTAAAAATGTTACCTTTTAGTACTAGAGAAGTCAGTAAACTATTCTGTTAGGGGATTGAACGTATTTTAAGATTTTATTTATTTCTTTGAGAGAGAGAGAGACCGAGCAGTGGGGAGGGAGGGAGGGAGGGAGGGAGGGAGAGAGACAGAGAGAAAGAGAGAAGCAGACTCTGTAAATATTTTAGGCTTTGTAGGCCATAGGTCTCTGTTGCAGCAGCTCAACTATGCTGTAGCCATAAATCAGTATGTACAGGAGAGTGTGGCTGTGTCCAGTAAAGTTTTATTTACAAAAACAGCTGATGGTGGTTTTCTACTACATTGCCAGTAGTTAAAAGTATTTCTTTTTTTTTTCTTTTTTAGTTGCAAGATGCTCAAGAACAACACGCAGAGGCCATAAGGTGTATTGAGAAGTTGAAAGATCACGTGCAAAAGTACAATTTAAAGCAACACAGAAAATAACTTGAGTATTTATAAAGCAGATAAGTGGTGTAGTATGAGAAATGTATCAGTTATGATAATAAATACATCACCGTTAACCTTGATAAAAATTTCAGCTTCGTGCCATTTTGAAATGCATAATTTTTGCACATTATCTTTAAATTTTATACATTAACTAATTTTACACATTAACCAGAAAAAATGTCACAATCGCCAAATCTTCTACTTTTTAAATTTTTAAGAATTTATGTAAGACCTTCAGATGTTTGCTTAGATGTTATACGGTACTGGGATGCCTGGGTGGCTCAGTTGATTAGGCGGCTGTCTTCGGCTCAGGTCATGATCTTGGAGTCCCAGGATCGAGTCCCAGGTCGGGCTCTCTGCTCAGTGGGGAATCTGCTTCTCCCTCTGACCCTCCCCCTTCTCGTGCTCTCTCTCTCTCATTCTCTCTCTCTCAAATGAATAAATAGAATCTTAAAAAAAAAAAAGAAACTACTACAATTTACATTAAAATAGAAATTATATGGTACTTTTAAAATTTATGTGTGTATGAGGATAATTTTTAAATATACATTTTAGGCTTGAAGTTGAAAATGCCAAGTTAAAAGGTACTGTCAAAAAGCAAGCAGGCAAAATTGAACAGCTTCAGGAAAACATGTTAAGTACAAGTTCGGTAAGTCAGTCTCTTAATTTCTGTCCTACGGAAAAGGAATTTTTATTTCTGTAGTAGTAGTATATAAGAATATTTTGAATAATATGAAAATTCTCACTGATAAAAATGTTTATTATATTTATATTGTTGGTACTTGCTACTAGTAGTATAATTCCTCTTTATAGGTGAAGTTGACTGAATTCATAAATTAATAATTTTTATAGTAAGATTGTAATAAAAAAGGTTGTGATAGTCTAAGAAAAGAAATACCACATTTTGTTTATCTGTCAGTGGACAACTGGGTTTTTCCACCTTTTGGCTATTGTCAGTAATGCTGCCATGAATATTGGTATACAAATGTCTGAATCCCTACTAATATTTTTCTGTATGTTTAAAAATTACCAAACTTTGAGTAATATTTTGATCTTGCATTCTGACTTTCTCTTGTACTCTAAACCCTTCAATGAGATTTGACGATGGATTACTTTAATAATAATTTGTTGTGATTTGTAATTATATATTTGTGATTTGTTGTTTTCATCAAGAATGAGTAGTAGGTCATTATGCAAACATTTTTCTTAAAGGAATATAGTTTTCTTTTCGTTGGATTTTGAAAAGGAAAAGAGATGCCAGTGAAAAAGTAGAAATGAAAAAAAAAAAAAGAAAAAAGAAAAAGTAGAAATGACTGCTCAGTCAGGGCCTTACATAGAAACATAGTGCTCCTAGCATTCATTGTAAGTTCAGGAACTAATTTTTTTCATTCACTTGAGTTAATCAGCCTTTCAGAGATTTAACAATCTAATCTCAGAAAAAATTAATGTGCAAACCAGGATTCCAACTTATTGATATGTAGTGAAAACTGTGTAACTATTTACCAAGCAGAACCAGATTATCATGCCATTTATACCCTCCTTTGTAGGAGAGGCTACCAATGATTTAAGATGAGAAGACTGCATTGTGAGTCCTACCATGTGCACTTTTAGTCACGAAAGCTGCATACTTGCGAATTTTATTATGCAGCTATACCTATCAAGGAAACTAGCACATTCTGTTGACTGGTCCATTTTGTGGCCAAAGAAACATCGAAAAAAAATTTTTTTTTCTAGATTTCATATAATTTAGTCCCATCATATATGGTACTTTTCATTGAGCAAGTAATGTGACAATATATTTATAAGGAGTCTTCTGTGAAAGAGAATGCCAGGAGTTGTCTCCCTTTAGTGTCATACAGAAATCTATTAAGGAAGGTATCAAATATTGTAAAGTTTGTAAGAATATTGGTAGATAGTCTGTAGATTCTAATGGAAGTGAATTAGGGTTATGACGTAAAATTATTAGCCACTTTAAGATCTACCCTGTGAAACAAAAACTTAGCTTTCAACCAACTTGGTCCATAGTGCTAACTTCCCTAGAAGGTTCTTATCTTATGATCCCCAGGCCAGAGACTACCTGGGTTAAGATATTTGATAGACACAGTTTTGAGGCAAAGAATCTGAATTGGGAAGAAGAGGTAGTTCTAGGCTGACTTAAGCTTCCAAACAATATAGTCAAATATGTGTCTGAAAAAAACTTCAGAAGACTTCCATAAGATCAAATCTCTATAGGCTCTATAGGAAATTATTCAAAAGGAAACAAAGACAAACAATTTATAATCTGACCCTTGTGAAAAACCTTTGCATCATAAAAGAAAAGCAAGACAAAGTATAATGGTCAGCATCCTAAGGGTAAGGGTGCCCCATGAGATTATATAATAATGGTACACTCAGAATAATACCAAAAAGAGTCAACATAAAATGTACAAGATTAGCTATCTAGGAGCACCTGGGTAAACTCAATCAGTTCAGCGCCTGCTTTCAGCTTAGACCATGATCTCAGAGTCCTGGGATCTCAGTCCTGAGATCAAGCCCTGTGTCAGGCTCCCTGCTCAGCTGGGAGTGTGCTTCTCCCTCTCCCTCTGCTCCTTACCCCATCGTGCACTCTTATCTCTATTTCAAATAAATAAATTTTAAAAAATTTAAAAAAATTTAGCTGTCTATAAAGGTAATCCACATCAGGTAATGGTTTTTGAGTGTGTGGTTGAGAATATTGTCTATGAGGAACTAGAAGGAAGTACAGATGACCTCAGTAGAGGGATTAAGGCTAGAAATATAGATTAGAGAATCTGGTTTTGAAGTCATGAGATCTAAACAACTCAGAGGATTTGAAAAGAGAAATAGGAAGGGTCAGGGACTAAATGTTAGCACTTGCTGTCATTTAGAAATAAAATGGGATTAGAAAAGCAGAGGGAGGGTACGGTCACTGTTTTCAGCTGCTGCTGAGAAGGAAAGCAGGATAAGGACTTTAAAAAAAAGATCCTTGATGACCCTCAAAATTTTTTAGTGGAAATCCAGGATTGAAACTCAGATTTTAGTGTAAAAGAAGAAAATAAGTGATGAAAAGATGAATCTGTGGATGAAATAACACATTAAAGAATGTTCAAGTCCAGTGAAAGGAGAGAAGCAGGGTGATAGAAAAAGCTGTGAGTTAAGCTAAAGTTATTATATAATATCAAGAAGACTTAAACTTTATTTGAAGAAAAAAGTAATATTTAATAGAAAAGAAGAAATTGAAATGCTTGCAGAGAATGAGAGTATCTCATCCTAAAGTCAGACGATCATCAAAACTGTAATGGGGACTGCATAGGAATTTTTCAGAGATTGTCTTAAAAAGGTGTGATCCCACAAAACCCAGAGTACCTTAAGCTACGGATGAAAATGTTTCTAGGGCATCTTTAGAAACTAAAATGTAAATGTAGGCACTTTTAAAAATTTTTCTCTAATACTTAATATTGGTAAGAACCTCTGTATTTAACAAGTTAATTTTGGCAATTTAAATTCTAGAAAAAATAATGGTGAAAATGTAAAACCAGTTTAAGTTGTTTTAAGAAAGGTACTTATATTTGAAATTTGTTTTTATTGGCATCAGGTTTATAAAACTACATTATATTAAACTTAAAATTATAAATTACAAACTATATTATATAAAATTAAAATTATAAATTTTATAAATTTTATAATTTATAATTGTAAATTTATATAATATAGTTTATTATAAATTATATAAGTTATATATTATATATAAATAATTGTATATAATATAAATTATAACTTATAAATTTTATTTATATATGCTTATATATAATATAAATTATAACTTGTAAAATTTATAATTTTAATTTTATATAATGTAGTTTTATAAATCTTTTATATAATTATAAAATTTAAAATTGTAAATTATAATTTATAAAATTTATAAACTTGTGTTATGAACCTGTCTAAACACATATTACTGATGAATTCATGAGAAATAATATTTTATGAAAGAAGAATGAGTATCTAAGTTTTTAAAAATAATTTTCTTTAAAATTTTCTTTCAAAGTCTGACGACGAAAAGGGACATATAAAGAAATTTCTTGCGTTAAAACAATCTCTGGAATATAGTTTGAATGAAGAAACGAAGAAAAATGGTGAATTAGAAAAAGAGATTACTAGGTAAGACTAATATTTCAGATCATTTTAACGATTAATTACTTGATTTAACTGTAATTTTACTTTATTAAAACCTAAATATAAATTCTTGCCAGAATATTACACTTACTCTTTAATGATTCCTTACAGTTCCTTTAACAGTAACAACTGCACTTTTCATTGTCCATCTTGAATAGTTTCAGCAAGTTATCTTTGTTCCTTGGTAATCTTTCCTTTTAATAGTGTTCTTCCCTTCAAACAAATATTTTAATGTCTAAAAACCTATCTGTGTTATTGTTTAATCACATCAAAAGTTATCTTGGTTTGGCTTATCCTTTTTTATATTATTTTTAAAATTTAAATGCAGGGGTGGCTCAGTGGGTTAAAGCCTCTGCCTTCGGCTCAGGTCATGATCTCAGGGTCCTGGGATTGAGCCCCGCATCAGGCTCTCTGCTCAGCAGGGAGCCTACTTCCCCCTCTCTCTGCTTGCCTCTCTGCCTACTTGTGATCTCTCTCTCTGTCAAATAAATAAAAAATTTTTAAAAATCTTAAAAAAAAATAAAATTTAAATTCAATTAATCAGGGCGCCTGGGTGGCTCAGTGGTTTAAGCCTCTGCCTTCGGCTTGGGTCATGATCTCAGGGTCCTGGGATCGAGCCCCACATCGGGCTCTCTGCTCAGTGGGGAGCCTGCTTCCCGCTCTCCCTCTGCCTGCCTCTCTGCCTACTTGTGATCTCTCTCTGTCAAATAAATAAACTCTTTAAAAAAATAAATAAATTCAATTAATCAACATATAGTATATTAGTTTCAGAGGTAGACTTCAGTGATTCATCAGTCTTATATAATACCCAGTGGTAATTACATCAGGTGTCATGTCCATCATCCAGTTACCCCACCTTGCCATCCTCCTCCCCTTCAGCAACCCTCAGTTTTGTTTCCTGTGATTAAGAGTCTCTTGTGGTTTGTCTCCTGCTCTGATTTCATCTTGTTTTATTTTTCCCTGCCTTCTCCTATGCTCCTCTGTTTTATTTCTTAAATTCTACATATGAGTGAAATCAAATGATAATTATCTTTCTCTGATTAACTTATTTCGCTTAGCGTAATACCCTGTAGTCCAATCCACATCATTGCAAATGGCATGATTTCTTTCTTTCTTTCTTTTTTGATGGCCGAGTAATATTCCATTGTGCACATATATGCACCACATCTTCTTTATCCATTCATCTGTCGATGGACATCTGGGCTCTTTCCATAGTTTGGCTGTTGTGGACATTGCTGCTATAAACATTGGGGTGCAGATGCCTGTTTGGATCACTTTGTATCTTTGGGGTAAATCCCTAGTAGTGCAATTTCTGGGTCATTGGGTAGCTCTATTTCAACTTTTTTTTTTTTTTAAAGATTTTATTAATTTATTTGACAGAGAGAGAGAGATCACGAGTAGGCAGAGAGGCAGGCAGAGAGAGTGGGGGAAGCAGGCTCCCTGCTGAGCAGAGAGCCCGATGCGGGGCTCGATCCCAGGACCCTGAGATCATGACCTGAGCCGAAGACAGAGGCTTTAACCCACTGAGCCACCCAGGCGCCCTATTTTCAACTTTCTGAGGAACCTCCATACTGTTTTCCAGAGTGGCTGCACCAGCTTGCATTCCCACCAACAGTGTAGGAGGGTTCCCGTTTCTCTACATCCTCGCCAACATCTGTCATTTCCTGACTTGTTAATTTTAGCCATTCTGACTGGTGTGAGGTGCTATCTCACTGTGGTTTTGATTTGTATTTCCCTGATGCCGAGTGATGTTGAGCACTTTTTCATGTGTCTGTTGGCCATTTGGATGTCTTCTTTGCAGAAATGTGTGTTCATGTCTTCTGTCCATTTCTTGATTGGATTATTTGTTCTTTGGGTTTGATAAGTTCTTTATAGATTTTGGATATTAGCCCTTTATCTGATATGTCATTTGCGAATATCTTCTCCCATTCTGTCGGTTGCCTTTTGCTCTTGTTGACTGTTTCCTTTGCTGTGCAAAAGCTTTTGATCTTGATGAAGTCCCAGTAATTCATTTTTGCTTTTGGGGTAGCATAGACATTTTAACAATATTTGTTCTTCCAATCCATGAGCATGGAATATTTTTCCATTTCTTTGTGTCTTCCTCAGTTTCTCTCGTGTTCTGTAGTTTTCAGAGTACAGATCCTTTGCCTCTTCGGTTAGGTTTATTCCTAGGTATCTTACGGTTTTTGGTGCAATTGTAAATGGGTTCGACTCCTTAACTTTTCTTTCTTCTGTCTCATTGTTGGTGTATAGAAGTGCAACTGATTTCTGTCCATTGATTTTTATATCCTGCCACCTTGCTGAATTCCTGTATGAGTTCTAGCAATTTTGGGGGGGAGTCTTTTGGGTTTTCCACATAGAGTATTATGTCCACTGTGAAGGGTGAGAGTTTGACTTCTTCTTTGCCGATTTGGATGACTTTATTTCTTCTTGTTGTCTGATTGCTGAGGCTAGGACTTCTAGTACTGTGTTAAACAACAGTGGTGAGAGTGACCATCCCTGCCATGTTCCTTACCTTAGTGGTAAAACTCTCAGTTTTTTCTCATTGAGAATGATATTCGCTGTGGGCTT
>JAPYYM010000312.1:0-14851 GCA_028534135.1 Potos flavus
GGTGGTTTTATTCTCAGGCATGCTTTGTCTAAGTGGGGATAAGCAGTCACCTTCTCCTACTTTATATCACGCCTCCTGAGCAATCCTGTTTTTTTCCTCATAGTTCAAGCATACATCCCGGGTAGGTCTTTCATTAGCTCCTTTTCAGTCTGTTGCTTTTCACTGCTCTAATCACCATAGATAGAGGGATGGGGAATATGGATTCTATACCTGTATCACATTTCTGGACCACTGGTAGCTCAGAAGTATTGGCATCAGGCTCAACTCAGCCACATAAACCTAGGAGATGTTATTTCCTAGGATTGGTTACTGACAAGCAAAAAACAATGGATACCTACTGTACCATCCATTCTTATTTTTCTTGACTATTCTGAAATTGTTCTGATGACAGAGATTATAACTGTATTAATTAGGGGAAAGACTAAATAGTTATAATAAAGAGACCTCAAAAGACACTGGCTCAAAGAATAGTTCAGTTCTTCATGGTAGCATATGGGCTCTAATTCCTAGAGTTCCATGAAAGACTCAGGATAATGGGGGTTCTTTCGTCATCCTCACATGAATATTTCACTGTTGTAGGCTAGCTAGAAGGAAAAAAAAAGAGTGACTCCAGATTACCTTTAAGAAGATGAGCTGGTAGTTGCCAATAGCATTTCTCCTCATGTCCCTTTGGTGAGAACCTAGCCATGGGGCCAACTTGGTCATAAGGTGTATGTGAAATGTAGCCTTTAGGTAGGTGGCTATGTGGCCAGGAAGGAGGAAAAAAAAATAGATTGTGGGGTGAGGGATCAGGGCAGGGAGAGAAGCAACCAGCAGCCTGCCACAAGCTCTTATATTAAGGAGACCTAGTGGGTCTCTCCCTTTTCTCTAACAAGTTTCCTTTATTCTGAGAGTGGTAAAACCCATTTCCAAAATCAACTAGACAAAATAGACAGAAGAAAAGGATAAACTGAGACCTTTATTTTGGCTATTTGTTTCTGTAAAGATCAGCCCTTATTCTGGTATCATTCACCATTTCACTCTTCAGCTTTTATCTTGTTTGCTGTAGCAAAACTGGAATAAATAGAATTATCTTTCAAAATGACAGTAGTCTGTCATATTCTAAAATCAACCAAGAATATTTATATATTAATTATTAACAAGATTAAGAATATAATATATATATTTAGAATTCAGAATATATACATATATATACATATATATATAATTTAAAATATAGCTCCTAATACCTTTTCTCTTTTTTCCAGATGACTAGCCTATCTCTTACCTCCTATATATATATATATATATATATTTCTAGAATGCCAACCTGCTGTACAGTCTTAAAAAAATTCTGAACCTTGCCCTCCTCAAGTACAAAAGGAAGCTATAGGAGAATATGCTATCTGAGGTAACTTCAGATTGAAAAGATTTTGTATTATGTTGGATATAGAAAGATTTAAATGAAATTCCCATCCTCCAAAACTATGAAGACTTTTCCCAACAAATGAATTCATACTATAAACCTGTTCTCAGGCCTTTGAGATAAGACTTCACTGCACAGGACTTTGGAGTAAACAACCAGTAGGAGAGTAAGGTAGTCATAATGGGCATTTGAGCATTTCTGATGGGAGGACAAGAAATCTTTCTGAGCTTTACAAGTAATCAACAAATGCCTTAAAGCATGAGATTTGATAACACTTAGCATGATCATAGCTACATAAGTATAATGTTATTAATGGCCATAAAATTACCTAGCCCTTAAAAAATCCACTGAAAATATCTGGTTCCATGACCTCCTAAGGCTGAATCACTTGTATTAAAGATCCATGGCATAAAGTACAAGATGTTACCTTTTTATTTGTTCCAGAATGATTGCCCTTTGATTTTTAATACATGTCCTTTTGTTCTCGTATTAAAGGACAAGTTGAAGGAGTATCGACACTGTCAGTTTAACTCTGCAGGATTAATATGATCTTCTTTAGCTTTCTTAATATCTAAGCTGAACGTAGCTGCTTTGTACTTCCAAGGTTGCCTTTGAGGACCTACCCCTCAGTGGAACATCCTGCTTTCCTTTAGGATAGTAGTTGGCCAGGAAATCCCTGTGGATCTGTGACTATTCAGAACTGCTAGACTGAAATGCCATTTTGAAAACTACAGCTCTTCTGCTAAACAATTTTTCTAGGAACATTGCCATATCACTAGCTACTCGGCTTTGCCAAAAGGCAATACTCCTCCAGTGGTCCTGGCTCTGGGAATGATACCAAATGATGGTTCGAGCTGGGGATAGGCAGTAAATCAGCAGTAAAATACCCCGGCTCTTAATACCTTTTCTCTTTTTTCCAGATGACTGGCCTATCTCTCTCACCTTCTGCTTCTATTCATGAAGGACCTCCTTTCTCCCCTTCATTCGTGGTTTGATAGTCATATTTTTATTTTACATGGCCTTCCTCAATTGTGAGAGATAAATTCACACCTTTCAAAGCTAATGCAACCAAATTTCCATTTGACTCGTAAGAAATGTAGTCTTTCTTTAGCACTCACGTGCAACTGTGTGATGCCTGATAGATTAGGATTGTTTGTTGAACAAAGTGTCAGACAGGAGGATGTGAGCCAAGAGTGGGTTTCAAAGCAGCAGCAGAAGGTAGCTTCACCGAATTTCCACTCTGGTTGAAGGTTGCCTTATGGTCTCGGGTTCCAGCCTTTCTGGAATCTGAAGCAGTGAGCTGTTTTAAGTTCTTTGGGTCAGGAAAGCCTACATTTGTGGCCTGCCTTTGGAAATGTATTAAAAAAAAAAAAAAAAAGAACCTATCCTTGGAGATAACATCTATGCGGTATTTTTTGGCTGGGGAAATTTAAGTCGTCTGCTTCTATTTTGCATTTCTTTAAAAAGATTTATTTAGCTGGTTAACATTCTTTCTTTCAAATACTTTTTTCCTTTCTTGGTTAATCATTTGTCTTTCTTCTTCCCTTTCTCTTTCCATTCTTCCCTTTTTCCTTATGTACTTTTCCCTTTCTCCCTCATTTCAAATTTATTTGCCTGGGGTAGAGCATATTGTATATATATATATACACACAGACTTAATGGATTACTATTAAGGGCTTACTATTGGGCTGTTAGTTCCTCATTTATATTCAGTGTCAGAGATGCAGAAGTATGCTATTTCCATTTCAAGAAAACTCATATTTAAGAACTGACCCTTCATCTTTTTGTTTCAGGTATTATGCCTTGGTATTAATATATTTTTTGATATTTGACTTAAAAAAGAAGCAGCTAGCTTGTCTATTGTGTTTTCCACTGTACCCTAGCACCCTGAACAATGACTGATAAATATTAGGATCTCTCCCCCTCTCTCTTTCTATATATCTTTTCTTAATGATCCTAATGTCAAACAAACAAATCATAGAGAAAAGAAGAGCTGTATGTTGAAGAGTATTCTGTTGGTCTGGCCAGGACCGAGTTTTGACTCTTTTAGTCAGAAAATGTTTATCCAGAAGGTGGTCAACTTCTGAGTTCAACTCAGCTTTGTGTCTCCTTGACCTTAGAAATGTTTTCCTGTATTTTCCCTGTTGGAATTTCACTCAATATTCTATCTTTGTTTCTACTTTAGAAAATACGCCATGTGAATAATGATGCCTCGGGCAAAGAAATTACTCTAGTAGTACAATTTAAACTCAGGACAAATCCTGCCCTCACTTGCATTTGCAATTTGCAATGCAGTCAGTAAGAATTGGGCCCACACATGAACTGACAGAATTGGGGCTCCAAGGTTAGCAATTATTAAAGTTTAAAAGTCCATTAATTCATTTTCAAAATATTTTATTCAGTTGTTTCTGAAGCAGAATTCTGAACTGCCTTCCCTCTAGCTGCTACTATAGTGGTATCCAACTCTGAGGGGAGCTCATAGCTCTCAATGTCCTCATTGTTCAATGTACAAGATGAGAACAAAACCAGACTGTAAAGTCAATCTTACTGTCTTAGTGGAGTAAAAATTAGAAGTCAATGATTCTCTTACCATCAAAGAGAACTTAAATTCAACAGAATTTTTTTCATTGTGTGAAAAATTTGGAAAATATGATCATCGCATGAAAAAAAATGAAAGGGGTGTATACATAACTTACTCTGCAAAAGCCTGTAACTTGCCCATATTAATTTTGGAATACTAAAATAAAATTTACAAGTTTTGGTGGAATTGACAAGGTATCAGAAATGGCCTTTTGCAGTGGAAATAAGCACACAGGGCTTTCTTCTACCCTATAATAGTGAATTAATATGGAATAAGTGAGAAAAAACTTCACGGAACAATGTGGTAAAATTAGACTGTAAGTATTAAGACAAAAATTTTAAAAATGGCTAACAGTGAAAGGTGTCCATATTTATTATGTATGTAATCATTTGTTAGCTTATCGTAGTAGCCTCTTTTGTAAATTAAATAACAAGCCTCATCACACCCATAAATAAGGAAGGAAAGCAAAGAATATTTTTAATAGGTACATGGCACCACACACTTCCAACATGCAGCAATGAAGGAAAACCAGACCGGCGACTCGTGTCTGGAATATGTACTGAGTGTAACCATCGGGAGGGGGAGGTTTTGTGTTTTTTTTTTTTAATTCGTTTTTGCAGCTAAAAGGGACAGCGATCCTACCTCTTTTGATCATAGATGTTGAATGTGATGAGAGAAGTTTTGGCTTCCTCCCTTGCCTTTCACCATGAAATAAAAGTCTTAAGCCTTTAGCTCTCCCTGTCCTAAGGGAGTGTGCAAAGGGAGGGAAAATGAGCGGCGTGGGAGAAGGGTGGCGGAGCAGAACCGAGGAAGAGCGGAGAGGCGCTAGCTAGCCTCTGCCCAGAGGGCGTGGATCCCAGCGCAAGCCAGAACAGGTCCGGCGTTCTCGCGGCCACTGCCAGCGGCGGGAGGGGCCCGGCGGGATCTCAGGCGGCAGACTCGCGTGCGGATCAGCGGCGAGCGGCCGGCAACAAACTCCCTTGGTTCCGCTCGCTCGGAGCTTCTGGACGCCTCACGTCCCTCTCCCGCAGCAAGCCAGGTAGAGGGAGAAGTTTCCCTGAGGGAAGGTACGGAACTGGTCGAAAGCCAAAGACGGCTCAGGTGTGTCTGGGTGGGGGTTAATTTGCATCTGTTTTGCTAGCCCTACGGCTTCTCCCAGTTGGCCGGGTATCCAACTCTTTGGGCGAGATGGAAGGCGGATTAAGGGTTTGCTTCTGAGAGGGGTCAGCTCATTGTGGATAGGAAATGGTGCCCAATCAGGGCTCCATCCTTGCCTAAAGTGGGGTGGTCCCAGATCCCGCAGACCTAACCCGGGAAGAGACGCCCTCTTTCCCAGCCCCGCCCCCTGGTGGCTGAGGCTGGATTCAAACACAGCTCCGTGTGGGCAGGATAGAGTAAACCCGCTACACGAATCCTCCAGCTCCCACTTTCTCCGCGTTATTACGGGTAGGTTAACCCTCTGTCTTTCCTCCAGCGCCCCCCCCCGCCACTACCCTCGACCCTCTGGCGAGCATTCCAGACCCTCCTGGAGATTGCAGCCCCTCTCTCCAGTAGAGGGTCCGAGGTCTACCTGGGTTTGGGGTCAGTCCTGGTGGCACTCCTCCCTGCCCCTGACCATCTTTTGGGTCGTAGAGCTATATTCTCTCCCGCACCCCACCCCGCCCCTATCTTGCTCCCATTCTCAGGGGAGGATTCCAGGTACTGGTTGGGGTTCGGTATACGCCGCCAGCTTGAAAACGGAGATCTGTGGGCAGCAGGGTTGTGGGGGGCGGGGGGACGGCAAGAAAACCGGGAGGTTTAGGAGTTCCACCGTGGGGGCTAGAGGCCAGGCCAGGGGCGTGGTTGCCATGGCTCCTTGGTAGCCGAGCTGGGGGAGCTAGAGATGCCAGTCACGGATGGTCCCTTCTTCTTCTTTGTGCCTCTCTCTCTCTCTCTCTTTTTTTTTTTTTTTAAGTGAGAGTGTGCGTGGGGAGGGAGAAAGTGATTAATTTGGAGAGCAGGGATTGGAGCCTGGAGGCTGGGAGGCTGGGGAGCGCCGGCCCCTTGATTCCCACTCCTCTTGCACGCTGTGTGAGCCGCACTTTCTCAGTCAGGGGCAGGGCTGAGGAATTCCTGCGAAAACCTAAGGGCCGAAGAAGCCGCTGTCGCGCGGGCCCAGGTACCCACGCCCGGAGCCGCGCCTTCGGGCGAGCGCGGGGTGGGCGGTCCGGCTGTCAGCCGGGAAAGCTGGCAGGGGAAGGGGGGGAAGGCGAGCCGCGGAGGGCCGGTGTCTATAGTGGCACAGCAGGGAGGCGCGGCGGGGAGGGAGCCCCGGGGCTCAGCCCTAAGCGAGGGGCGTTGAGTTTCGGTCTCGCCCTTGAGAACCTCGTAGGAGCCCAGGACCCCGCAAGTGGACCCCTGGGCACGCGCGTGCGCGACGGCGCGTTCTCTGGAACGCCCGTGGTGGCGGTGGGGGGCATGTGCGCGTGCGCGCGGAGGTGGGCAACTGGTGAGCCACCCGGGCTCACTGGAGGCAGAGTCTCTCGAGGCGCCCAGGTGGGTTCCATTTCCAGCTCCGGTGTTTCCGTGGTGATTTTGGACGAGCCCTTTAACTACTCCGTGCCTTGGTTTCCCCTTTTAAAAGAGATAATATCAATACCTTGCTTATTAGGTTTTTGGAGGAATGGAATGAGATAATCCAAGAAGGCAGTTTAGCTTCGTGTTTATGCTTAATAAACACCCTAAGTTTGGTTGCTGATGGCGTTAGTATTATTATTAATTAATCCTCAATTTAAGGGGAATGGTGCATCTCATTTCTCCACATCTTTATATTAGGCAAAATACTGTGTTTTATAATTTTGGAGAATATCAGTGGATATTAAATATCACTGCCCCGTACAACTCCTACATAGCTCTGGATTGCAGCAGATTGGAAGATATAAACTGACCAACTGCTGGTCGCCTTGGCTTGCCAGTACATTGATGGAGAGATGGAGAGAGAAGCTTAGAAAGCTATTTGGGAAAACTTAGTGATTAAAAAAAAAAAAGTTTATTCTTCAGCTTTGTGTGTGAGACTCTATTTCCTCTTTCACAGGCTGATGTTGCAGTTAGGTTTTAGTCTCTTGTGATTAACCACCCTGTGGCTTTCATAATTTAACTTGGTTTTGGAGTCTAGTGTATAATCCAGCTTTCCATTTGATGGCCTTAAGTGCTGAGGTGGATTTACCTCTAGTAAAGGCAGAGCATAGTGTATAATCATTCCTCCCGAGCTCCTGAATATTGTGAGTGAATAAATGGAGACAAATAGTTATTTCTTGGCAAGTGTGAGTACTGGCTATGGCAGTTCATTAAGCATCTCTTTATGGGCATGTTTTTACCCACATCACTGCAGAAGAGTAGGACTATGATGATTAATACATGTTTTTTTAGATTGTTCTCTGTTGCATCTATACTTATGGGTCCTTTAGAGAAAAGACTGCAGATGTTTATTGCTACCTCATGGTTTTAGTATGTCCTCCAACTTACCTGGTGATCAAAACATCCCATGGACCTAATTGTAAGAATGACAGGATTTGATATTGCACATAATGTATTTGTTACCTTTAAATGAATTAATCCCATTTACTGGATTGGTTTTAAGTAGAGTTTAAAAATATCATTTGCTTATTAAAATATGGTCGTGTGTTGGTGGGTCTGAAGCAAGTAAAACTGGACATATGTTCCCATTACAAAGTTCCTTAAGATTTTTACAAAATAGACCAGACTTCAGAAAATATTTGCTGGATAAAATATAGTTTACTTTTGAAAATTTTGAAGATAGGTTGTTTGACCCAAAATTGCTTTGTTGAGATAATTAGTGTGGTTTATTTTTTTAATGGAGAATTAAATAAGAGTAATGATCAAGACTGATTTATGATTCTGCTAGGTTTTGTTTTTGCTGTTTTTAATTTCATAAAGGAAAATTAAGTAATATAGGGGGCTGATGGCATCAGATTTGAAGGAATGAGTGTCAGAAAGCCCTGTGAATATCAATTCAGATTGTAGAGTGTTGCTTTAAGTTTGACTTTGGCATGACAACACCCCCTTCTTCACAGTGAATATGTCATCTTTAAAAGGTACCTTGAGGAATTAGTGTGACAGCTTGCTTGAAATTCATGTGATCATTTACATATTTTTTTCCCAGGAGCATTGGCATTAAATGTTTCATTTGTTGGAAATTATTTTGCCCTTTGATTTATGACAGCCAACAGTGCCATGGAGTCTAATACATTTTAGAAACAAAAATTTAGCTTTTCACTCTTTTGTATTTTCCCCTGAAAATCTAAGCAGTAATGCACATGGAAAGCTTCAGTTAGGCCAAAGACAAAGGGCAACGTAGAAAACCATGACAGATTTGGAGGTACTGAGTCCTGAATTTGGGGAGCTAATTGACATGCAAAGGTGTAAGCTAGAGAAGGAAGTTGTCTCTGTACTAAGGCTGTTTTCAATGATGTGCTGTATTATCTGATTCAATCAGTGTTGCTTGTTATTTTTTCAAACCGTGACAGAAAATACTATATTTTCAATTATGAACATTTTGATTACAGCTTCATTGTAACTAACTAATTCAGTCTGAAGAGAATGCAATTATTATGGTGATTTACATACAATATGCTAAGTTAACAAAGCTAATGAGTGAAAGCATAATATTCTTTCTATTCATTCCTGGAAAAATATTGTGCTAAGCATTCTTTCAAAGAAAAGATTACATTATTCGCCAGCATTTTATGTCTATCTACAAGAAGAATTGGCATTGAGCCATTTTCTCTGCTATTGAAGTGAAATCTCTCACATTTTGGCGACCATGCCTCTTCCCCTCTTTGGGGTGTGAGGGAGAATGGAAACAATTCCCAATTTAATTAGATATGGTGCTTTCTCCTTTCTCTACATCTTTATTGGAGGAAAGATTCTGTATTTTCTAATTTTGGAGGCCGGTTAACACCTTAAACATTACTAATTACTGCAGTTTATTTTGTGTGTCGCAGTAGTGTAGTTAGTTAATTATAGCTTTCTCATTAGCACCATGTAGGGAATAATGAATTAACACATCCCTTTGATCGAAAGAACATCTAAGTTTATCTTTGGAGAATAAAAGTGCTGTTGTGTTACCAAAAGTCACTATAATTTTCCCAAGAAACAAATTGGTTGGAATTCTCTAGCACTGGGATAGGAAGCTTGATGAATGAGTTGGATTGATCACAAACAAGAGGGAGTAGAGCTGTGGTTGCTTGGCAACCTAACATTATTCTGCAATTTCTTCTGGTATATTTATCCAGTAAACTAGAAAATTCTGTTTTGTTAACGAATGTATTTAGTCAGTGCACAAATAGACCATAACTAATTGAGATTTTATGTATTGTGGATAAAAAACGATCCTGCTTACCTTCCTATTGTGTTGAGATAATAAAAACACAAAGAGAATGCATATTCTGTTTTCAGTTTTTAAAATTTTCTGTGAAAAAATGTTATTTTCATTTTCATAATAGCTTGTTCCTACCAAGAGATTACAACTTGTTTATCTCCTTGGAAATCAAATAATTAGGAATATGTTTGTATTTATGTGTATATTTATATATAATTTTTCAATAAGAATCAGAGTTTGAACTGAGATGAATTCTTCAAAAATTGTGGTTTGCTGGTTGAACCGAAGTGTAGGTAAATTTAAGAAGGCATAAATACCCAATCCAAATGATGCTGGCAGATGATGGTAATAATAAATGTATCGAAGAGGGCAATTATATAAATGTACTCTCTTCTTTAAACAGGGTTTCTTTTCGTGGTGGTCTTAATTGTTTTCCCTTCTGATGTTTGGGTGCATCTCGTTTTCCCCATAGATGCAAAGTAGGAGCTAAGCAAAACCATCAGCTGCCCGTCTTCTAATCCAACTCTCTCTAACTCCAGGGACTACAATGTACCACTTTCCCATTCAGCCTGTGAATTTTAGCGTCCACCAAAATTCCCTGCTCATATCTTAACATCCTTGAGGGCACACGTTCTATTTTATGCATCTCATAAACCTTATATTGTCTGGCACAGTGGGAAGCAAACTGGTGCACTGGCTGTAGTAATCAGTCTGCCTGGGTACCAAATCAAAGTCTGCTAACTCCTTGGTGTATGAGCTTGGCTAAGTCATTTTAATCTAAGTCAGTTTAATCATTTAAACACTGATTTCTTCTATGGAGTGGAGATTAATATCCATGCCCAGCTTGTGTGCGTTATTGTGAACATTATATGTGACAATCTTTATAGACAGCTTAGTAGAACTTACTAAGCACTCAATAAATTCTGGCTTTTAATTATAATAATTATCCATCTATTCTGTATTCAGTGTATGAATGGATAAAGATAGAGAGATAGGGGTGTGTGTGTGTGTATCCCTATGCATGTGAATAAGTGTGTACCACCATCATAGCACAATCAAATGGAAAATTGTTGATACCTGAGTCAGTTATGCACACATATAGTAGTAGTGATTGTCCCACGTATTTGAAAGATCCTAAAAGTACTTACTGGTTCTCAGGTTGAACTGCAAGGAGAATCACCTATAGAGCTTTTTAAAACTACCAACCCAGATGAAGTCTATCAGAATCCCTGGGGATGGTGACTAAGCCTTCTGGATTTTTGAAAGCTTCTGGTGAGAGTAATGTACCTGGAGGGTTGAGTACCACTGACTTAGATTGGGGTAGATGTTCTTGAAGATCATGTTGGCCTGTGGCATTGACTTGCCGTTACCTTGGTGTCCTGAAACATGGTTGGGAAAAAAAAAAAAAAAAAAAAAAAGCTTTGGCAGACCTCTGAGGTTTTCCTTACTAATCCCTTTGGTTTAAATAGCATTTTATTCTCTGGAGAGCTCAAATGCACTTTTCATTTACTGTATATTATTTCATTTCTCAGCCAAATGTCTCTGTGAAGATGGTAGGAAAGAAGTCATTATCCTGATTTTGCAGATGAATGGAGTTAGCTATACTGAAATTAAATGATTTGATTAGATTCATACATTTAGAACAGACCCAGATATCAAGATACCTGTGACTTTTGAGTCTGAATGTTTCTCTGTTTTGCCTTGAGATTTCAAGTGAGATAGAGAATTATTTTTTTAGGACTAAATAGTTGTGTAAGAAAAAGTTGTATGGATGTGAATTTCCACCTTTCTTGTAATTATGCATTGCAACACAAAGCCGATTTTTTTTTTCCCCCTGGAAAAGAGCCACCATAGTCTATTTAGGATCCAAACTAATGTCCTTTGGAGTGAACCTTTAAAAGGAGTGAATCTTTAAAAACTTGATGTTCTCACAGTATTGAAACTGAGTGTCCAGAGAGAGTGCCATTGGCTGGAAGTGGGTAGCATGTCCCCTTGACTGTTTTAAAGGACCCAGAGTTTTGTGTCTTCTCTGAGTAAGATTGGTCTCCTCTTGCTTTTACTTTTATTTTTTTCTTATGTATAAGCATACTCAAAGAGGCAGTTGAAGGGAGTTTCAAGAAGGGGCCACATCTTTTTGGACAGGCTTGAGGGAAACCAACAAGGGCTGCTGAAGAGCTGTTATTGCCCCTCATCCAGTGGGACAGTAGACAAGAGAAGTTACTAAGGAGGTGAGAGCAGAAGCCCTGGGTAAGGCTGCCAGCCAGGACCTGTAGAGAAACAGCCCCAGTCAAGTGGCAGATGCAGATCTTCTGCTCCTTCCTTGGAGTGGCCTAACTGACCAGGAGTCAGGTGGCAGGGGAGCCTGGTTGAAGTGGTCTGCAGAGAGGGTTCCTTCTGCACAGAGTAGGATGGGAGAAGGTGGAGAATGGATTGGAATCTGGTAGGTTAATGAAGAATATCCAGAACACCTTGAGCCTTAAAATTTATGGAACGCAGGTAATGGGGAAGGAGAAAGTCTGGATTGCCAAAAGTAGAACAAAATGGAAAATCATTAAGTTTGTGTTCAGAGCCATCTTCTCCTACTTTTCTTTGTCATTCTCTGCCTTCTTTCATTGCCCTAGATGGGCGTGCTCCCATTCAGAGGTGGGTTTCAGCTGTAGTCTCCAAACTTCTAGACGGTTCTGTCCATTCTCTTGTATAATCTCCTCTTTCCAAGATGAGAGCTGAGACAGTGGAGAGACTGATACAAAAGGCATATTACAGCTTCTATGGTAACAGGTTTGCATTTTTAGCAGAAGTTCTTCCCTAACAAAAGCTTTTGCTGTAAGTGGTAAATCTAATGCTAAGGATTGCAGATGTTAATGCCTGTGAAGTGGAGATACCCTCAAATAACAGTCTGACAGCTTAAAGTCACTGTGACCCAGACGTTTGAATCTCTGGAGTGGTATTCCTCTTCTTTGGCATAGTGGTATCAGGGTGGAGAGGACGAGGCAATAATCAGGGATGCATTGGTGGCATACTGATAATGAGGCATTCGTGTTCCCTGGGGCTAAGGGGTGTAATTCACAGTGTAATGGAAGGCAAGTAGGTAAGAAAAATGTGGTGATTTTTGATCATTTGATGCAGTTAGAGTTGATTGTGAATTCAGTTCGTTATTGCATCGAAGACCTTTGCTAAAGAATGTAAAGTGACAGAATATCAGCTTATTATGGGATATTTTGTGTACTGATGTGTTCCAAGGAAATAACACATCTCATGCAGAATTTCAAGGGGAAGACCTTTTCTGACACACTGTACTACATTCCATCCATTCAGAAGATTACTTTTGAAGATTTCTATTAAAAAAATTGTAATGTCTTGCAATATTTGGATGCTTTCAGCATTTTAGAGATGTTTTTTCTATATCATCTTGCTTGACTTTTACAGTGACATGATGGACAAAAGGGACAAGTTATTAGCCCATTTAATAGATGAAATAACAAGCAGGGTCTAATAGCTGGGTAGGCAGTGGTGAAACCAGAATTAAGTCTCAGATATCCTGATTTGTAATCCAGTTCATAGCCCACACTATTGCTTTTAGATTTTCTTATTTACTTATTTATTTTTTGAGATTTATTTATTTATTTGAGAGAGAGAGCGGACTGGGGGGGGGGCGTGTAGAGAGAGAGGGAGAGTCTCAAGCTGACTTCTATGCTGAGCACGGAGCCCAGAATGGGGCTCGATCTCATGACCCTGAGATCATGACCTGAGCCAAAACCAAGTGTCAGTTGCCTGACTGCACTACCCAGGCACCCCTAGATTTTCTTATTTGAAACAAAAAAGAAATGTGTTATAGCTGATGAATTAAAAAAGGAAATCAAAGTTAATGGGTAAACTGAAAGATGTAATGAGTCTAGGGGAAATATTGAAAACATTACCAGTTATATTTCTAAGACTTAATATAGCCCTGCCTAAAGATAAGGAAATCTGATTTTCCGTAACTTCTTTAATTCTGTGATATATTGGTTGACTGATTAATTGATTTATTGTAGGTCCTATGAGATATTGACCAGTCATTTAAAAAGCTTTTATTGAATAATTATTTTATACTAGAGACAGGACTAACGGTGTGCCAAGCTGACACTTAAATAGCTACCACTTACTGAATGTTTATGATATATTTTGCATTTTCTGCATCAGTGATTTGTGTGAAGTACTATTATTATAATGCCCATTTTAAGCTGGATGACATAGACATAGTGGGCTTTTTGTCCAAAGTTATCCTGTATGGCTTAGAAGTGGCAGAGCCAGGACTCGCCAGGACTCAAACTCAAAAGTATCTGAGTCCCAGCCCCAAGCCCCTAACTGCTACCCTGTGCTCCCTTTGAGTCTCTCACGCTCAGGGTGCTATAACAAAGTACCACAGCAGAGTGGCTTATCAACAACAGAAATATATTTCCTGTAGTTCTGGAGCCAGGAAATCTGATGCCATCACCATCAGCGTGCCAGCATGGTCTTCTTGTGAGGGCCTTCTTCCGGGTTGACTTCTCTTTGTATCTTCCCAACAAGAATGGCAGAAGGAGCACAGGAGAGCTCTTTGGGGTCTCTTTTATTAGGGAACTAATCCCACTCACGAAGGTTTCACCTCATGAACTAATTACCTACCAAAGGCCGTAGCTCCACATATCATCACATTGGGATTCGGGTCTCAATGTATGAATTT
This sequence comes from Potos flavus, assembly GCA_028534135.1. Taxonomy (NCBI): domain Eukaryota; kingdom Metazoa; phylum Chordata; class Mammalia; order Carnivora; family Procyonidae; genus Potos; species Potos flavus. The sequence goes on from JAPYYM010000312.1 coordinate 14,069, forward strand.
TGGGGAAGACTCAAACATTTAGTCCTTTGCATGGCCTTTCTCTTCTCTCTTGGACTCCATTTCCCAGGTGTGCAGCGTCCATCAGTGCCCCTTTGATGAGCAGGATTCTCTCACTATAGTCTTCATCACCCATCTTTGTTGTTTATCCAAATTTACCTGTTCTGTGTCTCACTTTCTCAGTTAAACATGTGGAAAAATAGATACAAAGGATTCCTCTTAAGGTATTACATGAAGATACATACTTATCCCAGGAATGGCAGCATTTAAAAAGACTATTTAAAAGCTTTAATGTGAAAAAAAAAAAAAAAAGCTTTAATGTGAAGGGTTAGTTGTGAGGGACTTCCATGTGGAAGATACATTGGGAGAGGAGGACATTAGTGTTTTCTCCAAAATCTTGTCATGAAAGCATTTGGTGCCTGATTCTTTCTGTAATAGTCCCTGGGCACCAGTCTATGTAAAATTCAACCTTTACTCTCCCCAAAGCTTTTGCTTGCCCTCATTACCATTTCTTATTTCTTGGCAGAAATGTTTCTGATGCTCTGTCCTATCAATATGCATGGATTTCCCTCACGTCTGGGTGTTATATATAACCAATTGCATTACACGGTTGGCATTTCCACAAAGGTGTGAGTCTCTGCCACTCCAGATTAAGATAGAAATAGTTGGCAATGGCAGATGTCATATACCAGCCTGACTGTTCTTGAAAATGACACCTCTCATCATGATGGCACTATCTTTATTAACAGCTGTCAATTAAGATACAGCTTTGAAGGAAAAAAAAAA
>JAPYYM010003120.1:0-11505 GCA_028534135.1 Potos flavus
GGGCGAGCCTGGTGGTGGGCATTGAGGAGGGCACGTATTGCATGGAGCACTGGGTGTGGTACATAAACAATGAATCTTGGAACACTGAAAAAATAAAATAAAAGTATTTGGGGAAAAAAAAATTAAAAAAATAAAAAACAATGGGAAAACAAATAAACAAACAAAAGAAACCAATGGGTTCTTCTGGCTTACATTCCTTTTTAAGGGGCTACAGGCATGAAAGTAAGATGGATAAAGTGCCCAAAGTTCACAATTCTATGAGAAAGACATCTAAAACCAGTTCTCAGTATCAGTATCCAATAAAAACAAGCATGCTTCACTTGATTCTCTAGAACCATTTTGCTCCATATCTAAAGAGGTGTTTGGATAACATGAAAAACGAAGGCAACTTTGGGATTTTCTATTTCAACTTTGCAATATAATCAACCATATATAATTTGATTCTTTCCACTATAAACTATATTGTCAAAAAGGTAAAGTATTCAACATCTGCTCAGAAGCTAAACCAACACAAAAGTCAGAACAAGTAGGGACTCAGAGGATAAAGATTTACATGATTAGCATCTTGGATTCTTTAGAGGAAGTCATTGTGCACAGTTCTTACTGAAATAAGCAATGTAGCTGAAAAATACTCTGCTTATTTCTACTTCCATTTATTTCTAAATGGGCAACCCTTGAAGTCTTTGTTATAGTAAAAAAAAAAAAAAAAGACCTGCTGCTGTATAACTTTATTTCTGATTTGACAGCTACAATTATAATCATTCAGACATCTATTTCCCACAAACTCTCCACAGCCATAACCTTTAGTGATTAATTATAAAGCTCCAGGAGCAAAAATACACAGACTAATTTCCTAAAACAATAAAAGACAGAATTTCTCATTTGGAGCTAAACGAAACACGAACAAGTTGTTATTCATGCTGAAATCTTGATGCAGAGTCATGGTGCAGCCATTACAGAAGCTACTAAACAAAATCTCAAATCAAAGAAACTATAGGTTTGTCTTCAAAAGAGAAAATACTGTTTTTGCCTAAGAAATTTCTAACAACTGTGCTTGCTTTTCCTTTTTAAGTCTCATGTTATTCTTTCCTGTTTCTCCTCTTACCGAATCATCTAAAAATAGCAATTTTAACCAAACAGGAGGAGATATGAGAATTCACAGAAGGAAAATTCCTATTCACTCACATTCAAACATCTCAACTAAATACGGGCTTCCTGTCCTGCTTATTTCAAGATATGTCAGTAGATTTGGAAATTACCCTGGGTCATGGAATATGTGCTCTATGACTACCCTAGTTGTGTTTTGAAGAGCATAATGTGCAATGGTTGATCTCATACTCACTAGGAAAATGTTACATTTCTGCACATTTTGCTGATGAGTATAAGTATGAAGAAAATGATATTTCACTCCACATTTTGATAAAACCTACTACAAATAAATAAAAGCCAAGAATTCCACAATTAAATGGCACAAGTCAAGCAGGCAATGGGAGGATTGGAAAAACAAGTTATGAGAAATGTGCAGAGAAAATAAATTGTGATTTTCTAAAATGACAAGTTAGGTAAACATATTAACACCAACATAAAATTTTAATTGAATATTTTATATATTTTTACAGCTGCCATACTATGCTCTCTGGGGATTTAGCAAATAAGAACAATGATGAAATTGAATAGTAAGCTTGCCACAATATGGCATTTAAAAAAGAGCATACTCCTTCTGAAATTTAAAAAAAAAAAAAAACCCTTTTTGAGTATTCTGGTTATATAGATCACTGTGAAAATAATTCCTAAGTGCCAAAAATCTTTTTCTAAGATAAAATGTTCACATGACCACAGATAAGTGGGAAGAAGAGAGATTATTCATTTCTGTTTAAAATTTTACCATACAATAACAAATGCTGCCCATTAGGGAAAAATTACAAATATTCAGTCAGATTGATTTGAAAGCTGAGATCTAAGTCATCGAGCTTATACTTAAAAAATGATAGAAAGTTCTAAATCATTTTCCATCATCTGCAATATTTGCAGGTCTACCATATTTTAAGGCTTATCTTAGACTGTAAAATCAATTCAAACATTAGAACATAATGTTATAACAGAAAGATCAGTGTCAACTCTTTCGTTATCTAGCTATGTGACCAAAAATAAGCCAATTTCTCCTCCAAGTATCATCTGTAGTATAAAGGCCTGGCACTTAATTATTTCAAACCATTTAGTACTTTAAAATTTAATTTAAAAAATACTTGTCAGTAAGATTGTAAATAACACGTGCTTTATAGTTAATCTAAGAATGCAATTAATCAAAACTTTCCAGTTATTAAACATAATGTTTCCTCAAGCCAAATCCTCAACTCTTACCCAACTCCTAGAGACAGGCTGAGAGTTCTGAGAACCACTATTTGAAAATGACCATCCTGGGAAATTCATTGTACAACCTCCTTACATCATTCAAGTCCATCCATTTTCCTTCAGTTTCAGATCCTTCAAAGACCATTTGTAATATCACACACTAAACTTGAATTTCTTTCTGATTCTCTTATTCATAAGAAATTTCCTCTTTCTCTATAGTCACATAGTACTTTGTTCCTCTCATTTCTTTCTTTTTTTTTTTCAGTGTCCCAAGATTCATTGTTCATGCACCACACCCAGTGCTTCATGCAATACATGCCCTCCTCAATACCCACCACCAGGCTCACCCAACCTCCCACTCCTCTCCCCTCCAAAACCCTCAGTTTGTTTCTCAGAGTCCACAGTCTCTCATGGTTCATCTCCCCAACCAATTTGCCCCAATTCACCCTTCCTTTCCTTCTCCCAATGTCCTCCATGTTTTTCCTTATGCTCCACACGTAAGTAAAACCATATGGTAATTGACTCTCTCTACTTGACTTATTTCACTCAGCATAATCTCTTCCAGTCCTGTCCATGTTGATACAAAAGTTGGGTATTCATCCTTTCTGATGGAGGCATAATATTCCATTGTATATATGGACCATATCTTCTTTATCCATTCCCTCTCATTGCTTTTAATGCATTCCATTTCAGAGTATAGTCATTCATATATTAATTTATTTTTATTTCTTCTCCTAGATCATAAGCACTTGAAAGCCAGTTATTTTTGTCTTTTCTCACCACTATATCAGCATGTTGCCTTTTTATTATTGAAATATTATACATTGTGAATGAAAATCGAATTTAGTAAAGAATCATGTTCAAGAATTACTCTAACCTCTTATAGAGTGTCTTATTAATGGGCATTATCCACACTGTTCATTTCACTCACATACTGGACCTTTATGAAATGTCTAACATTTGCTAGTCGCTTCAACTACACCACTGGAATTAAGTGCAACCAAAGCTAAAAATAACCACCATAGATCATAATCTAATGCTCAGCATCTAGGTCACCACACAAGTCATATAAAATATTCAATATATTTTCCTCATATAATACTTCACAACCCACTTGATTGAATATTATTACCACATTGACTGATTTTTCTTGACCTAATTGGATCTAGTACTTATCCTGTAAGTAGGGACTTAGTGATTCTCCAATACCTAGTTTACCTTCGGTTTGAGTGTCTGACTTTCCATTTCTACTTGAACCGCAAACATTCAGGAAGACTACGCCTGTTAATAGTAATCAGACCCTAAATGCTGTTAATTGCTATCTCCCCTGTCAATATCTACCTGCTTCTTTCCCTTCTTGGAAGGCACTAAAGTAAATCAAAAGTTTATAACCATGGAAATCAAAACAAGAGAAATTGAGCAGTGTTTGATCTCAAACAAATTAAACATCACCAATTTAAATCCTGAGTTAGAATACCCAGAGAGTATCAAAGACATACTAGTCCTTGGAATATGAAAAAATAATTTCAGATCCAAAATTCTTGATATGAGTTTCCATTTGCAGGTGATCACTAGTGAAACACTAGCTTATTTTTTTCAATGAGCAGATATTTAATTTATGCAGACTCTTCCCACATTTATTGAAGTATAATTGACAAATAAAAATTGTATATATTTAAGGTATACACTTGATAATTTGATATACATATACATTGTGAGATAATCTCTATAATCAAGTGAATTAACATGTCTATCGCCTCACATAATTAGCATTTTCTTTTTCTTCAATTTATGTGGTAAAAACACTTAAGATCTTAGCAAATTTCAAGTAAACACTACAGTATTGTCAACTATAGTCACACTGTTGTACATTAGATCCCCAAAACTTACTCATTTTGCATAATTCAAACATTGTATACCTTGACCAACATCTCCCCATTTCCCCACCCTCCAGCCCTTGGTAACTGCTATTCTCCGATTTTGACTATTTTGGAATCTACATGTGAGAGAGATCATGTAGTATTTTGCCTTTCTACCTCTAGCTTTTTTCACTTAGTATAACATCCTCCAGATTCATCTATGCTGTTGGAAATGGAAGGATTTGCATTTTTATGGCTGAATAATATTCCAGTATATATCACATTTTTCTCTATTGATTCATCTTTAGAAAGACATTTAAATTGCTTCCACGTCTTGGTTATTGTGGACACTACTTCAATGAACACAGGAATGCAGATGTCATTTTGAGGTCCTGATTTCATTTTTTTTGGATGTATACCCAGAAGTGGGATTGCTAGATCATAAGGTAGTTTTATTTTTAATTTTTTGAACTACTATGCTCTTTCCCATGATTGTTCCAGGTTACTTACCAACAGTGTGCAAGAGTTTCCTCTCTCCACAACCTCGCCAATACTTTCATCTTTTTGGTTTTCTGATAAAAGCAATTCTAACAGGTGTGAGATGATATCTTGTGTTGATTTGCATTTCTGTGATGATTAGTGAAGTAGGGCACCATTTCAAATACCTGTTGGTGATTGTATGTCTTCATTTGAGAAATAGCTATTCAGCTCCATTGCCCATTTTTTAATTGGATTATTTGGGGTTTCTTTTGGCTATTGAATTGAGTTCCTTATATATTTTGAATTTTAGCCCCTCAATAGTTATATAGTTACAAATATCTTCTCCCATTCTATAGTTTCCTTTTCACTCGGTTGATTGTTTCCTTTGTTGTGTAGAAGCTTTTTAGGTTTAGGAAATCCTATTTGTCTATTTTTACTTTTGTTGCTTGTGCTTTTGGTATCATAACTAAAATAATAATAATAATAATAATAATAATAATAATAATAATTGCCCAAGTCAATGTCAAGAAGCTTTTTCCTTATATTTTCTTCTAGTAGATTTTTTAAGGTCTTGCATTTTAGTCTTCATCCATTTTGAGTTGATTTTTGTATATGATGTGAGATGAGGGTTCAATTTCATTATATTTCGTAAGGATACCCTGTTTTCCCAGTACATTTATTAGAGACTATCCTTTCCCCATTTTGTGTTCTCAGAATCTCTGTCAAAGACCAATTTATTGTAAATACATAGATTTATTTCTGTGCTCTTAATTGTGTTCCAGTGGTCTATGGGCCTGATTTTATGCCAGTATCTTACTTTTTTGATTACTAAAGCTTTGTAGTCTATTTTAAAATCAAGCACTGTGCTGCTACTAGCTTTCTTCTTTCTCAATCATACTTTGGCTATTCAGGATATTTTGTGGTTCCATAAAAACTTCAGAATTTCTTGTTTTATTTCTATGAAAAATGCCATTGGAATTTTGATAAAGATCGCAATTGAATTTGTAGACCACATTGAGTAATGTGGATATATCAACAATATTTTCCACCATGACTGTGGGATATTTTCCCATTTATCTATGTCTTCTTTAATTTTCTTCACTAATGTTTTATAATTTTTGGTGTACAAGTCTTTCATCTCTTCCATTAAGTATATTTCTAAGTATTTAATACTTTTTGTTGCTATTGTCAATTAAATTGGTCCTTTAATTTCTTTTTTAGATAGTTCATTGTGTGTGCATAGAAACACCACTAATTTTTGTATACTGCTTTTGTATACTGAAACTTTATTAAATTCATTTATTGATTACAGCATTTGTGTTGTTGTTGAGTCTTTAGAATCTTCTACATATAAGACCGTATCATAGGATTACATATAGGACTATCTCAAATAAAGGTAATTTTACTTCTTTTCTGATTTAATGTCTTTTATTTATTTCTCTTACCTAATTGCTCTGGCTATGACTTCCAGTACTATGTTGAACAGAAGTGTTGGAAATAGGCAACCTTGCCTCCTACCAGAATGTAGAGGGAAAGCTTTATGATTTTCAGCACTGATTAAAGTGTTAGCTGTGCGCTTTTTATCTATGGTCTTTATTTTGTGCATTAAGCTACTTCTATACCTGTTTTGTTTAGAATTTAATCATAAATGGCTGTTGAGCTTTGCCAAATGCTTTTTCTGTGTGTATTAAGATAATCATGTGGTTCTTTCTTTCCCTATGTCCCTCTTTTATCACACTGATTTATTTGCATATTTTAAACCAACCTTGCATCCCAGGGATAAATCCTTCTTGGTCATGGTGTATTATCCTTTTACTGTGCTGTTAAATTTGGTTTGCTACTATTTTATTGAGAATTTATGGGTCTATATTTATCAGGGATATTGGCCTTTAATTTTTCTTGTAGTTTCTTTTTTTTTAACTTGGCTTTTTAAAATAAGATTTTATTTATTTATTTGAGAGAGAGAGCAAGAGAGAGCATTAATTAGGGGGAGGGACAGATGGAGAGGGAGAAGCAGACTCCTTGCTGAGCAGGGAGCCCAAAAACATAGGGCTCCATCCCAGGACCCTGAGATCATGACCTGAGCCAAAGGAAGAGGCTTAACCAGCTTAACCAATTTAGCCACCCAGGCACCCCATTTATCTGGTTTTTAAATCAGTGTAACTGGGCACATAAAATGAGTTTTAGAGTGTTCCCTCTTCCTCAATTTTTGGAAGACTTTAAGAAGGATTGGGGTTAATTCTTATTTAAATCTTTGATAGAATTCACCAGAGAACTCATGTGGAGCTGGGATTGTTGTTGTTGTTGTTGTTATTGTTGGGAAGTCTTTGATTACTGATTCAATATTCTTACTAGTAACTGATCTATTCAGGCTTTCTATGTCCTCTTCAGTTTTGGTAGGTTATGTATTTCTAGAAATTTATCCATTTCTTCTAAATTATCCAGTTCGTTGGTGTATAATTTTCCCTTATAATGTCTTGTCGTCCTTTATATTTCTGAGGCATTGTTGTAATGGCTTAGCTTTCATTTCTGATTTTATGTATTTGCATCTTTTCTCTTTGTTCCTTAGTCTAGCTAAGGTTTGTTGATTTCGTTTCTTTTCAAAAACAAACAACTTTTAGTTTTGTTGATTTTTCTTTTTTTTAAATCCTCCACTTGATTTCTTTCTGCTGTAATCTTCATTGTATCCTACCCTCTACTAACTTTGGGTTTAATTTGTTCTTATTTTTCTAGTTCCTTCAGGTGTAAAATTAGGTTGTTTGAGAATTTTTTCTTTTTTAGTGTAGGCATTTATCACTATAAACTTCCTTCCTAGTACTATTTTTGCTATATCCCATAGTTTTGTTATGTTTTATTTTCATTTTCATTTGTCTAAAGGTCTTTTTTAAGTTGTACCCTTTTTATTTATTTAAACATCCTGGAGGGAGGAGCAAGATGGTGGAGAAGTAGGAGACCCTGTTTCAACCGGTCCCCTGAAGTGAGCTAAATATCAACCAGAACACTCTGAACACCCATGAAATCAGCCTGAGATATAAGATTATACACTTCTGGATCTCTACAAGGGCAGAAGACATCAGTGGAGAGGTAAAGAAGAGTGGGAATGCACGGACTGACATCAGAGGATAAACAGAAGGGGGAGGGAGCCACCAGAAGTGACTCACTGGAAAGTAATACCCCAATACGAAAGTGCCCTGGGCTTGGGGACTGGCATTAACTTGGAGTCTGGTTAGAAGCACTCAAAAAGAGCAAAAGGTCTTAAGGGGCAACTGGTGGAATCAGGTGGCCACCAGCATGGTCCTACACCCACGATGTCAAGACGGTCACAACCGGCGACCACCCATGCCTGAGAGAAACCTGCGAGGCCTCCAATCCCCTTGGGCCAGAGGCTTTCTACTGCTTGCACCACAACTTGGCCTGGGCACACCCCTGCCCACCCCTGAGAGAGCCTGGTGTGGGCACCGGTCAGCGGTCTCTGAACCCACTATCTTCCATGACCTGCACTGCTGCAGGGTTGTGGACATGGACCCCAGAGAGCAGTCCCGACAGCCACCAGGATTGGGCTACCCCAGACCAATATCGCTTGCAGTTTTAGTGGCACGGGGTGCAGAGACAAGCAGGGGCCTTGGGCGACCACTGAGATGGTGGCTGGGAGTGCTCACCGCCTGTGGGAGGTTGCAGTGTTCAGCGGAGATTGCAGAGGGGAAGTTCGTGTGTTCTGGACCATCCAGGGTGGAGTAGACTGAGGCTTCTCTCTGAGGCTCAGGACTGGGTGCAGACAGTTTACTTTTTGCACTAGCCCTCTGAAAAGCGGCAAAAAGCCTCCAAAGAACAAAAACTTTCAGAGAACAAAAACCTGAAAAACTGGTTTCCACATAGTCCAGCCCCTTGAGAGGGGGCAGGACGACTCAGCCCAAGGAAGACTGACTGAAAAACAATGCAGCAGGCCTCTCCCCCAGAAGACAAGCCCAAAGAACAAGAGGACAATAACCACAGGGTTCCCATAAAACTTTAAAACCCCAACATCAGAGGAAAACAATATATTAAGCCCCAGGTATTGCTCCAAAACCTGTATATTTCAGATACAACTTTTTTTAAATTAGTTCTCACGATTCTTCTTTTATTTTTTTACCTACTCACCATTACAATTAGATATTTAATACAACATATTACATAATAACATTTTAACTTGAACATTTTTCATACATTTACCTGGGTTTCTTTTTCTTTCTTTTTTTTTTAACATATACATAGATATAAGCTTCAAGGTAATCCTTTTTCCCTATTCAATACTACCCCTATATATAAGCCAGTTTTAATTTCCCTATACCTCTGGAAAGTTGAGTCCTTTAACAAAGATAACAAGATATATCCAGGAAGTGCTGAAATAACCCTCCTCACCTACATCAAGTGTTTATAACCACCTTCCCAACTTATTCTTCTGTCAGTGTTTTTGTACTATATAAATCTTATTCTTGGGGTTCATTTTGACTGGGTTTTTCTTCTTTATTTCTTTCTTGACTTTTACTTTTGTCAGTCTTATTGTTTGTTCGTTTTTGGTTTATGTACCTTATAAATCTTACTTGTGGGACTCATTATGGCTGGGCTTTGTTTCTTCTTCTTTTTTTTCTCTCTTTTTCTCTTTCTTTTTTTTTCTTTTTTCTTTCTTTTTGGTGGTGATTTCTGATTGCTTCGAAATGTTCCAAGGGGCACCTTGACTGGATCGTGGTTGACCTATTGAGCTATACATCCCCTCAACCACCTCTCACCAAAATGACTAGGAGGAGGAACACTCAATAGAGGAAAAATTCAGAGACTGTGACCTCTGCCACAGAATTATTGGATATGGACATAAACAATATGTCAGAAATGGAATTCAGGGTTAAAATTGTCCAGGCAATGGCTAGGTTGGAGAAGACCATTAGTGGCAACATAGAATCTCTAAGGAGGGAAGAGAGAGCTGATCTGGCAGAAGTAAAAAAATGCTATTAATGAGATCGAATCTAATCTAAATACTCTAACAGCTAGGATAACTGAGGCAGAAGATCAAATTAGTGATCTAGAATACAAACTGATAGAAAAGCAGGATTAGGAGGAGGCATGGAACAAGCAACTTAGAAGCCATGAAAAAAGAATTAGGGAAATAAATGATGCCATAAAACATTCCAATGTCAAAATTATTGGGATCCCTGAGGGGGTAGAGAAAGAGGGAAGACTAGAAGATATAGTTAAATTAATACTGGATGAAAATTTCCCTAATCTGGGGAATGGAACAAGTGTTCGTGTCCTAGAGTTAGAGAGGACACCCCCCAAGATCAATGAGTCTAGAAAGACCTCCAGACACTTAATTGTGAGATTCATGAATCATAAATTCAGACAGAAGGTCTTAAGGGCAGCTAGGGGAAGAGATTCCTTATGTACATAGGAAGGACCATCAGAATAACTTCAGACATGTCCACAGAAACCTGGCAAGCCAGAAAGGGCTGGCAAGACATATTCAGGGCAACAAATGAGAAGAATATGCAGCCAAGAATACTTTATCCAGCAAGGCTGACATACAGAATGAATGGAGAGATAAAGAGCTTCCAGGAACAGCAAGGTCTAAAAGATTATGTGACCACCAAGCCAGCACTACAAGAAATACTCAGGGGGTTTCTATAAAAGAAGAAAGAACCCAAGAGTGACATAGAAAAGAAATTTACAGAGACAATCTATAGAAACAAGAACTTCACAGGTAACATGATTTCAATAAAACTTATCTTTCAATAATCACTCTCAATGTGAACAGCCTAAACGCTCCCATAAAAAGGCATAGGGTTGCAGACTGGATAAAACAACAGTACCCATACATATGCTGTCTACAAGAGACATATTTTGAACCTAAAGGTACATCCAGACTGAAAGCGAAGAGATGGAGAACCATCCTTCATGCCAATGGGTCTCAAAAAAAACTGGGGTTGCAATTCTAATATTACAGATTTAGATTTTAAGCTAAAGACTGTAGTCAGAGATACAGAAGGACACTACATCATTTTTAAAGGGTCTATCCTCCAAGAAGATCTAACAATTGTAAACATTTATGCCCCTGACATGGGAGAAGCCAACTACATAAGCCAACTGTTAAACAAAATAAAGTCATATTGATATGAATACATTAATTGTAGGGAATCTTAACATGTCACTCTCAGCAATAGACAGATGATCTAAGCAGAAAATCAACAATGAAACAAGAGCTTTGAATGACACATTGGACCAGATGGACGTCATAGATATATACAGAACATTCCACCCTAAAACAACAGAATACTCACTCTTCTTGAGCACACGTGGAACTTTCTCCAGAATAGACCACATATTGGGTCACAAATCAGGTCTCAACTGACACCAAAAGATTGAGATGATTCCTTGCATATTCTCAGACCACAGTGCTTTGAAATTGGAACTCAACCACAAGAAAAAGTTTGGAAGGAATTCAAACACTTGGAAGTTAAAGACCATCCTGCTCAAGAATGATTGGATCAACGAGGGAAATCAAAGAACTTAAACAATTCATGGAAATGAAATTGATGATGAGAATGAGAAGGAGACACATTGGCCAAAACCTATGGGATATGGCAAAGTCAGCCCTAAGGGGGAAATACATAGCCATCCAAGCCTCACTCAAAAAAACTGAAAAATCCCGAATACACCAGCTCTCTTTACACCTTAAAGAACTGGAGAATCAACAACAAATTAAGCCAAACCCATGCACAAGAAGGGAAATAATTAAGATTAGAGCAGAGATCAATTTGTTAGAAACTGGAGATACAGTAGAACA
>JAPYYM010003121.1:0-11505 GCA_028534135.1 Potos flavus
GGAATGCAAGTTGGTGCAGCCACTTTGGAAAACAGTGTGGAGATTCCTCAAAAAATTAAAAATAGAGTTACCCTATGACCCTGCCATTTCACTACTAGGTATTTACCCCAAAGATGCAGATGCAGTACAAAGAAGGGCCACAGGTACCCCAATGTTCATAGCAGCAATGGCCACAATCGCCAAACTGTGGAAAGAGCCAAGATGCCCTTCAACAGATGAATGGATCAAGAAGATATGGTCCATATATACAATGGAATATTATGCCTCCATCAGAAAGGATGAATACCCAACTTTTATTTTAACATGTATTGGACTGGAAGAGATTATGTTGAGTGAAATAAGTCAAGAGGAGAGAGTCAATTACCATATGGTCTCACTTATATGTGGAGCATAAGGAAAAACATGGAGGACATTGTGAGAGGGAGGGGAGGGATGAATTGGAGGAAATCGGAGGGGCGAAGAACCATGAGAGACTGTGAACCCAGAGCAATGGACTGAGGGTTTTGGAGGGGAGAGGGGTGGGGGGATGGGCGAGCCTGGTGCTGGGTATTGCGGAGGGCACGTATTGCATGGAGCACTGGGTGTGGTACATAAGCAATGAATCTTGTAACACTGAAAAAATAAAATAAAAGTATTTGGGAAAAAATAAAGTATATTTTCCCTGAAATGAGTTATCATTTCTATAAAGGAGAAAGGTTATGGAGGAAAAAAAAAGAAAACTCAGACTTTTCTTTCTCACTGTGCTTCTTCCTTTCATCTTAAAATTATATTCCACTTTCCTGTCTCTATAGAACTTCTATCACAGGTGGCCTATTATGTGATTCTGATATTGAAGCTAAAGAAAAGTTGGCATTATTATCAATTCTAAAACTTATTGTATACTTATGACACATCAGGCACTATGCTAAGCACTCCGCGTTATATTATCTCATTTGATAATGATAACCCTATGAGATGCTTATTATTTTTTTAACTTCAGTAATGAGGAAACTGAGGTAGGAAAAAGTTAAGTAAATGCCTAAGATAATACACAGCCAGTAAGTAAGTGAGGCAGAATCTGAGTTAAAATATTTTGGGCTCTTTTATTATAAATGAACACTAAATACAGAAAAGCTGGTATCCAGTGTTTAAGTTACATACAGATATATAGAACTAAATATATCTATATATTTATGTATTAATGTCTATATCAAATCAATATTGACAAAATATAAATATATAGATATATTTGACAGAGTAAAAGAAAATAAATACAAATCACATGGAATTATTTTTGGATTCTTCTACTTGTCCTGGATATGGATTTCTGGATGCTCAATGCTCAATTCATTCATTCAAAATTCCAGAGTGCAGATACAGATTCCCTACCACACACAGCTTAATTAATGGGGAAAAATGTTAAGAATTAGGAAACATTTGTTACAAGGAGTATAAATACTCGAATCTGTATTGATTGGTACTAGCAAGATTGTCTTTAGGAAGGCTAACATTTTGAAAACAGTACTTAGGGAAGAATAAAGCTGGCATGCAAAATTAGATAGAGTGAGTTGAATGGCAACTCCCCACTAAGTAGAATATAGGTAATACAGCCTCCTTGCTTTGTTAATGGTAAAATTCACATGTATCCACTTGCAATTATAAGCATTAGGATAGAATCTAGAGGTCATTACTTCATCAAGTAATGAAAAACAAAGTATGCATTGTTTCTTATTCCAAACTATTTTTTTCCTTTATAGTGACTCTTTGCCACCACTGGTATCCAATAATCTGACTGACAGGGGTATATTAATAAGATCATAGCTGCTATAAGCCATCATGATGTAACGTCCTTTGAATATTCAAGATTACTATGAAATATATATGAAAAAAGATCATCTCAACAGTTAAGTTACACTGAACTGGGACACCAGGAAGATGCCAGAAGAGGAAGCTCTATCCAAATTTTCCCCACAAAAACACCAATATCAACAACCACCCATGTATAAAAATACTTCATGAGAGCTCTGGATTCCAGGTGAAAGGTTATAGTGTCCAGACTAAGCATAGAAAAGCGGAAAAAAAAAAAAATTGAACGGGGAAGGAAGAAGTATTCACTCTAGCTGAGTCATTTTTCACCCAAGCATGGAGATTTCTTCTGCTTTGGAGTTCTCCCATAAAAGAGTGAAGTGAATATTCAACTTCACTAGAAACTTAACCTCCAGGCCTTCCCTAATGGACCCTGGCAGCAGACATATCTCTATGGACCACGATTTTGACACACATAAGTAGATCTTGGCACTAGGCTGAGGGATGAAGACTAAAATTTGAGACCTGCCTTAGCACCAGGTGGGCCTCTGTAGACCTTGGCTCCAGGACCACATCAGGGCAGCTTCCACAAACTAAGGTGTAAGGACTACCCCAGCACCAGGGCATTCCCATAGACCTAAGTTCTGGGTCTGTCTCAGTGAAGGTGGTGCCTGCCTGGCCTTCATAGTCCCAGACTCCAAGCCTGTTCCAGTGCTAGGTTGGCCTCTATAGAGTCAAGCATGAAGCCCACAGCCACAAACCCAGACACCAGACTGGCTTCAATGGACCTTGATATGAGACCAGGCCCTGTGGAACCGGGAGTTCATCCACACATGGACCCATTTAACAAGGTTGCCTGCTCACAGACAAGAAACAGGTCTGTCTACCCATGGACACAGGCAACAGGCCTTTCCATAATCACAATGAGCCAGACCACCCAAATCTCTGGACAGACTAACTAGTGAAGAGCTCCCTGACCAAGCCAGTATGCAAACATTGAAAGAGGTAACTACTTCAAAACAGCAGACACAAACACTAGGTAACAAGGGCCGAGGACGAGAAAAACATACCACTGAATGAAAAACATAAATCATTAGTAGCTGATTCTAAAGAAATGGAGTTCTGTGAACTGCATGAAAAAGAATTTACAATATCATCTTCAAGGAGTGCACTATATATATATATATATATATATATATATATATACACACACACACACACACACACAGCACCGTATATATACCACCTCTTCTTTATCCATTCATCAGTCAATAGACATTTGGGTTCTCTCCATAATTTAGCTATTGTTGATAATCCTGCTATAAACATCTGGGGATATGTATCCCTTTGAATCAGTATTTTTGTATCCTATGTGTAAATACCTAGTATTTAAGGCACTAGGTAGTACCTTTGATGTACAAAAGTAGTACAATTGATGGATCATAGGGGATTTCTACTTTTAACTTTTTGGGAAACCTCCAAACTTTTCCAGACTGGCTGGCCTCACCAGTTTGCATTCCCAATAATAGTATAAGAGGGTTTCTATTTCTCTGCATCCTCACAAAAACCTATTGTTTCTTGTGTTGATAAATTTAGCCATTCTGACAGGTGTGAAGTGATATCTCATCATGGTTTTGATTTGTATTTCCCTGATGATGAGTGATTTGAGCATCTTTTCATGTGTCTGTTAGCCATTTGGATGTCTTCTTTGGAAAAAATGTCTATTGATATCTTCTGCCTATTTCTTACCTGGGTAATTTGTTCTTTAGATGTTGAGTTTGAGAAGTTCTTTATAGGTTTTGGATACTAACCCTTTGTCAGATATGTCTTTTGCAAATATCTTCTCTCATTCCATAGGCTGCCTCTTAGTTTTGCTTATTGGTTCCTTCATTGTACAGAAGCTTTTCATCTTGATGAAGTCCCAACAGTGAAATTTTGCTCGTTTCCCTTGCATTCAGAGACCTGTCTAGTAAGAAGTTCCTACATCTGAGATCAAAGAAATTGCTGCCTGTGTTTTCCTCTGGATTTTGATGGTTTCCTGTATCACATTTACATCTTTCACCCATTTTGAATTTACTTTTTGTGTATGGTGTAAAAAAGTGGTCCAATTTCATTCTTCTGCATGTTTCTGTCCAGTTTTCCCAACACCACTTGCTGAAGAGCCTGTCTTTTTTCCATTGGTTATTCTTTCCTGCTTTGTCAAAGAAAAGTTGACCAGAGAGTTGTAGGTCTATTTCTGGATTTTCTATTCTTTTCCATTGATCTATGTGTCTATTTCTGTGACAGCACCATACTGTCTTGATGATTAAAGCTTTATAAAATAGCTTGAAACCTGGAATCATGACTTCTCAAATTTTTTTTTTTCAGGATTGTTTTGGCTACTCCTGGTCTTTTGTGGTTCCATACAAATTTTGGGATTGTTTGTTCTAACTCTGTGACAAATGCTGGTGGTATTTTGATAGGGATTGCATTGAATGTGTAGATTGCTTTGGTTAGTATAGCCATTTTAGCAATATTTGTTTTTCCAATTCATGAGAATGGAATGCTTTTCCATTTTTTTGTGTATTTCTTTCATAAGTGTTCTATACTTTTCAGAGTACAGATCTTTTACCTCTTTAGATAGGTTTATTACTCAGTATCTTAATCTTTTGATGCAATTGCAAAAGGGATAGATTCCTTGATTTCTTTTTCGGTGCTTCATTATTGATGTATAAAAACAACAAATTTCTGCAAATTTATTTTGTATCCTGCAACTTTGTTGAATTCATGTATTAGTTCTAGCAAATTTTTGGTGGACTCTTCAAGGTTTTCTACATAGAGTGTCATGTCATCTGCAAATAGTGAAAGATTAACTTCTTTGATATTTGGGTGACATTTATTTATTTTGTTTTCTGACTGTTGAGGCTAAGACTTTCAGTACAATGTTAAATAGTAATGAAGAAAGTGAACATCCTTGTCTTGTTCCCAAACAGAGGGGAAGCGCTCTCAGTTTTTCCCCATTAAGGATGATATTGTCTGTGGGTTTTTCATATATGGTCCTTATGATTTGAGGTATGTTCCCTCTATTCCTACTTTGTTGAGGGTTTTTAACAAGAAAAGGTGCTGTATTTTGTTGAATGCTTTTTCCACATCTATTGACAGGATCATACAGCTCTTATCCTTCATATATTAAAGTGGTGTATCCCGTTGTTTTATTTGCAATTATTGAACCACCCTTGCAGTCCAGTAATAAATCTCACTTCTTCATTGTGAATAATTCTTTTAATGTACTGTGGAATTCAATTTGCTAGTATTTCATTGAGTTTTTACATCAATGTCCATCAGTGCTACTGGAATGTAATTCTCCTTTTCTCTTTTTTTGAAAGCTTTCCTTCCATTTCTATTTTTTTATTTATTTTTTATTTTTTGGAACAGTTTGAGAAGAATAGGTATTAACTCTTCTTTAAATGTCTGGTAGAATTCCCCTGGGATGCTACTTGGTCCAGAACTTTAGTGTGTTGGAAGATTTCTGATTACTGATTCAATTTCTTTGCTGCTTATGTGTCTGTTCAAGTTTTCTATTTCTTCCTGTATCAGTTTTGGTAGTTTGTAAGTTTCTTAGGATCTGTCCATTTCTTCCAGGTCGCCCAGTTTGTTGGCATATTTTTTTTCATAGTGTTTCCTTCTACGTGTTTGTATTTCTGCAGTGTTTGTTGTGATATCTCCTCTTTCTTTCATGATTTCATCTATTTAGGTCCTTTCTCTTTTCTTTTTGTTAAGTCTGGCTAGGGGGTTATCAATATTATTAATTCTGTCAAAGAACCAGCTTTTAGTTTCATTAATCCATTCTAGTATTTTTGTTTGTTTGTTTCTATATCATTTATTTCTGCTCTAATCTTTATTATTTCTCTTATGTTGGCCTTAGGCTTTATTTCATGTTCCTTTCCTAGCTCCTTTAGGTGTAAGGTTAGGTTGCATGTTTGGTACCTTTCTTACTTCTTGAGGCAGGCCTGTATTGCAATATACTTCCTTCTTATGACTACCGTTGCAGCATCCCAAGGATTTTGGACTGTCCTGTTTTCATTGTCATTTATTTTCATATATATATATATATATTTTATTTCTTCTTAGTTTCCTGATTAACCAATTCATTCTTTAGCAGGGTGTTGTTTTAACCTCCATGTTTTTGAGGTCTTTCCAATTTTTTTCCTGTGGTTGACTTCTAGTTTCATAGAATTGTTGTCTGAAAATATGCATGGTATCATCTTAATCTTTTTGAATTCATTGAGGGCTGATTTGTGACCCACTATATGATCTATTCTGGAGAATGTTCTATGTGCACTTGAAAAGAATCTGTACTCTGTTGCCTTAGGATGAAATATACTGAATATATCTGTTATATCCATGTGGTCCACCGTGTCATTCAAAGTCATTGTTTCCTTGCTGACTTTGTGCTTAGATGATTTGTTCATTGCTGTAAGTAGGGAGTTAAAGTCCTCTACTATTGTTGTATTATTATCAATGAGTTTCTTTATATTTATTATTGATTTATATATTTGGGTGCCCTCATGTTGGGGGGGTCATAAATATTTACAAATGTTAGATTTTTTTTAAGGTAGGCTCTACACACAGTGTGAGTGTGGAGCCCAACATGGGACTCAAACTCATGACGCTGAGATGAAGAACTGAGCTGAGATCACAAGTCAACCACTTAACTGACTGAGCCACAAAAGCATCCCAAAATTTTTAGATCTTCTTGATGGATAGACCCCTTAATTATGATGCAATGCCCTTCTTTATCTGTTAAAGTCTTTGCTTTAAAATCTAGTTTGTCTGATATATTTATGGCTACTCCAGCTTTCTTCTGACAGCCATTAGCATGATAGGTGGTTCTCCATCCCCTATCTTTCAATCTGCAGGTGACTTCAGTCTAAAATGAGACTCTTTAAGGCAGCATACAGATGGATCTTAGATTTTGTTTTTTTTTTTGTTTTGTTTTGTTGTTTGTTTCTTTTTAATCCATTCTGTCATCCTATGTCTTTTGACTGGAACTTTTATTCCATTTACATTCAGAGTGATTATTTAAAGATATGAATTTAGTGCCATTGTGTTACCTGTAGAGTTGGTGTTTCTGGTGATGTTCTCTGGTCCTTTGTAGTCTTTGTAGCTTTTGGTCCTTTTTTTCTCCATTCACAGTGGCCCCTTTAAAATTTCTTGCAGGGCCTGTCTAGTGGTCATGAAGTCCTTTAAATCTATTTGTCTAGGACACTATCTCTCCTTTTATTCTAAATGACAGCTTTGCTGCATAGAAAATTATTGGCTGCATGTTTTCACCATTCAGCACATTGAATATTTCCTGCCATATTTTTATGGACAGTTCTGCTGCAAACCTGATCTGTCTTCCCTTGTAGGTTAAGGACTTTTATTTTCCCTTGCTGCTTTCAGGATTCCTTTCCTTGTTGTGTATTTTGTGAATTTGACTATTACATGCCTTGGCAATGACTGCTTTTTGTTGAGATTAATGGGAGTTCTCTGTGCTTCCTGGATTTTGATGTCTGTGTCTTTCCACAGATTAGGGAAGTTTTCAGCTATAATTTGTTTGAATAAACCTCTCCCTTTTCCTCTTTCTTCTTCTTCTGGGACTCCTCTATGATATGAATGTTATGTTTTAATAAGTCACTGAGTTCCTGATGTCTACTTTTATGATCCATGACCTTCCTTTCTTTTTTTTTCAGTTTTATTATTTTCCATAATTTCATCTTCTGTATCACTGGCTTGCTCCTCTGCTTCATCCATCTACGTTTTTAAGGCTTCTAATTGGGTTTGCATCTGAGTTATAGCATTTTTAATTTCGGCCTGACTAGATATTAGTTCTTTTGCTGCAGTAACAGATTCTTTAGTGTTTTCTATGCTTTTTTCAAGCCCAGCTCGTATCCTTATAATTTTTTTTTTTTAATTCTAGTTCAGATATTTTACTTATATCTGCATTGGTTAAATCCTTGGCCATGAATTCTGCTTCCTCTTCTTTCTTTCAGGGTGAATTTCTCTTTGTCATCATTTTTTCCAGAAAAGAAAAGAAGAAGGAGAAACAAAAAACAAAAAACAGAAACAAAGAAAAAAAAACCCAATTACATCCTGGGTGGCTCAGTCATTAAATGTCTGCCTTCAGCTCAGGTCAAGATCCCAGGGTCCTGGGATCGAGCCCAGCAGGGAGCTTGCTTCTCCATCTCCCACTCCCCCTGCTTGTGTTCCCCTCTCGCTGTGTCTTTCTCTGTCAAAAAAATAAAATCTTAAAAATATAATCTAGATCCAATAATAATAATAATAATAAATATAAATAATGAAAATAAAATAGTTAAAATATGTAAATATATATACCAATTAAAATAATAAAAGAAGTTTAAAAAAGGAATTTAAAAAAGAAAATAATTGAAAATACTAATAAAAAAATAAAGAATTTGAAAAACCACAAATAAATGGATGTTATACAGTAGGCTACTAAACAAGAATGGATCAAGCAGGAATTCAAAGAAGAAATTTAAAAAAATGTAAAAAATGAAAAGGAAAGCACAACTGTCCAAAACTTTTGAGATAAAGCAAAAGCAGTCTTATGAAGGATGTTTATAGCACAGGCCAATTAAAGGAGCAAGAAAAATGCAATGGGTATTTACCACAATTTCTTGGGACCACAAGTCTTCTAGTCAGAGAAAAAGAGTATCTTCTTTCAGAGTGCTCGGGACAAGTTCAGCCTTCACTGACAATGTGATACTACAGTGTTAACTAAATTCTGGAGTGGAACTGTTCAGACGAAAATAAAGATATTTATCTTAGTTTCTCTGATTTTTGGTATTATCTTTCTTGTTCATTAGGCAAGAAAGCAAAGCCTTCTCCTGAAGATCTTTCTGTCTGCACTCAGAGTGCACTTCTGAACTGTGGGTTTTCTTTGAGTCTATTGAGGCAATAGTAGTGTGGGAGGATGGGAACAGAAAATTCACCCCTGGTTTTGTAGTCTATTGAATTCTGATCTCCTTCCCCAATCTGCCTGGTATAATTTACTTTTCAGATTCCGAGATATATGATTTATTCATCATGAAAATGTGTTAATTTGCATTCAGTGGGAGAGAAGGGGTGGAGTATGCTTATTCCATCTTGCTGTGATCCAAAATCATCTTGTTTTATCTACTTTTCCCAGATTTTCTCTACTTCTTTTCCATAGTTCCTCTATATTTGTATATATCTTTTTTTTTAACATTTGAAGGAGTATTTAATGAAACTTCTTTATATCTTTTACATAATTTTCTTTTTTTTAACATCTTAATTTTATTTTACTTTTTTCAGTGTTCAAAGATTCATTGTTTATGCACCACACCTGGTGCTCCATGCAATATGTGCCCTCCTTAATACCCACCACCAGGCTTACCCATCTCCCCATCTCCCTCCCGTCCATAACCCTCAATTTGTTTATCAGAATACACAGTCTCTCATCTTTCATCTCCCCCTCCAATTTACCCCAATTCACTTTTCCTTTCCTTCTCCTAATGTCCTCTATTTTATTCCTTATGTTCCACAAGTATCTTTCTTTTTAAAAAAAAAAAAAAGATTTTATTAATTTATTTGACAGAGAGAGAAAGAGAGACAACGAAAGAGGGAACACAAGCAGTGGGAGCAGAAGAGGGAGAAGCAGGATCCCAGCTGAGCAGGGATCATGACCTGACCTGAAGGCAGACGCTGTAATGACTGAACCACCCCTGTATATAACTGCATATATCTTTCATCTTATTTTTTTTTTTTTACGCTTTACCACTCTTTCTATTTTCTATCTTTTCCTCCCAGTCTCACTTTCTGTGGTTGTATCTTTTTCTTTCTTCTTTTTCTGTGTCACCACATTTTTTCTTTATTTTTCTCTAGCTCTGTTTTAGTTTTCTCTGGTTTCTCACCCTTTCTTTAATTCTATACCTCTGATATGTTTTTCTTTGTATCTCTATTCTCAGTTCACAACACAAATGTCATAGGGTATTTTTTTTGTTAATTGATAAGAAATTGTGATAAATATTATGACAGTTAAGGTAACTAATATCTTAACCATGAATTGTGCAAATCTTAAAGCAATATAAATATTTAGCATTCTCTTATTTTGAAATCTTTGTTTGAATGTAAAATATTTCCTTCACTTGTTGGAAGATGAGATCTTTTGAAACTTTTTGTCATCAAATGTTTATTGAATACTACCTAGAGTATGTGCAGCAGTGTGAGGTATTGTAAATTATGTAAGAAATACTCTCTGCCATCAAGCAACTCACAACCAAGTAGAAGAAATAAAATTCTGATTTTTTAACATTTTAATGCAATTCTACAGAGCCAAAATTATACACATAAAAAAAAAGAAAAGCAAATGGTCATGCAAATAAGAAAACCAACTATCAGATCTGTGATTATCATCATGAATTTTCTTTATCAAAGTCAACAGAATTGTTTTAACAAGTGGCAAGAACAATCTGTGTATCAGACTTGCAACCATCTTTCATGGTGTTACTGCCATGGTGTCTAGAGAAAATTATATAATGACCAGCCTGGATTTATACTTTCTCATTTCTTTAAACCTGAGAATAGCATTATTCCTACCCACAGACTTAGCCTTACCCATTCCATCAAAAACAAAAATAAAAATAGAACAAAAACAAAAACATGACAAACAAACAACAACAATAAACTGTCCCCAAATGGTGGAATATAGTAATTCACTGTCTCGTCACTAGATAATCTTTGTTTCTGATGTTAATTATTCAACCCCAATAAAAACATACAGTGGTGTCAGAATTACCAATGCCTGCTCCTGTGAAAAACAATTCATTATTTATGGTAGCAGTTCTTTTGGTCTTCACTTTTAAACCTGCTTAGGTAAACACCTTTTCCATACCCCTCTTCAGTGAGAGTATGTCATTCAATTGATTTGTTCATCATAGTCAAGGCTCTATTCTGAGTTTCCTCCAACCCTTGGACTTGTTATACTTAGTTTGGGTACATTAAGATTCATGCTATGTGCTGTAAAAAATTTTTTTCTTTAAAGATTTATTTCTTTATTTTGAGAGAGAGAGTGTGCAAGTGGGGTGAGAGGTTAAGGGAGAAGGAGAGAGAATCTTAAGCAGACTCCACACTGAGCACAGAGCCCAACATGGGGCTT
This sequence comes from Potos flavus, assembly GCA_028534135.1. Taxonomy (NCBI): domain Eukaryota; kingdom Metazoa; phylum Chordata; class Mammalia; order Carnivora; family Procyonidae; genus Potos; species Potos flavus. Next base: position 10,946 of record JAPYYM010003121.1, read on the forward strand.
GACCTCACAACCATGAGACCATGACCTGAGCCAAAATCAAGAGATACTTAACCAACTGAGCTATCCATGCACCCCAAAATTATTTGGAATCTGATAAAGGTATAGATCTATCTATCCACCACTATAGTAGTATAGAAAAAACATTTATTTATTTATTTATTTATTTATTTATTTATTAAGCAACATTTTTATTGAATGGCCATTACATTAAAATCCAAACTCTGCAAATGAAGGCAAGAACTGTGGTGAATAAAGATGAAATAACAAAGCAATAAAAACAGCAGCAGCATTGTATGTATTTTGTTTTCAATATGCAAGCTAAGGGCAGACTTATTTTGGTCACTTTGCCTCACATTCTTTTTTTTTTTTTTTCCCCAGATACTTTTATTTTATTTTTTGAGTGTTACAAGATTCATTGTTTATGTACCACACTCAGTGCTCCATGCAATACGTGCCCTCCTCAATACCCACCACCAGGCTCACCCATCCCCCCACTCCCCTCCCAAAACTCTCAGTCCCTTGTTCTGAGTTCACAGTCTCTCATGGTTCTTCACCCCTCC
>JAPYYM010003122.1:0-11505 GCA_028534135.1 Potos flavus
TCGGCTCAGGTCATGATCTCAGGGTCCTGGGATCGAGCCCTACATCGGGCTCTCTGCTCTACAGGGAGCCTGCTTCCCCCTCTCTCTGCCTGCCTCTCTGCCTACTTGTGATCTCTCTCTCTCTGTCAAATAAATAAATAAAATCTTAAAAAAAAAAAAAAAAAGAATACTATGAAAAATTACATGCCAAGGGCTCCTGACTGGCTTAGTCGCTACAGCATATGACTCTTGATGCTGGGGTAGTGAGTCTGAGCCCCATACTGGGCATGGAGATTACAAACAAAAAAACAAAACAAGGCATCCATATTGGTAAGGAAAAAGTAAAACTATTGGCAGATGACATGATACTTATGTACAGAAAACCCTAAACACTCTATAAAAACCTATTAGAATAAATGAATTCTGTAAAGTTTCAGGATACAAAATTAATATACAGAAATCTGTTGAGTTTCTATACCAGAAAGAGAAATTAAGAAAATCCTATTTATAATTGTACCAAAAATAATAAAATACCTAAGAATAAATTTAAGTAAGGAGGTGAAAGACCTGTTCTCTGAAAACTACAACACATTCATGAAAGAAATTGAAGATGACACAAACAAATGGAAAGATATACTATGCTCATGGATTGGAAGAATTAATATTGTTAAAATGACCATACTATCCAAAGCAATGTACAGATTCAATGCAATCCCTATCAAAATACCAATAGTATTTTTCATAGAACTAGAATAAATAATCCTAAAATTTGTATGGAACCACAAAAGACCCCAACTAGCCAAAGCAATCTTGAGAGAAGAACAAAGCTGACATTATCACAATCCCGGATTTCAAGATATACTAGAAGGCTACAGTAATAAAAACGGCATGGTACTGGCACAAAAACAGACACAGAAATCAACAGAACAGGTTAGAGAACCCTTACACTTTAATGGTCAATTAATCTATGACAAAGGAAGAAAGAATATACAGTGGGAAAAAGTCTCTTCAATAAATGGCACTAGGGAAACTGGATTGCTTTCTTACACCATACACAAAAACAAACTCAATATGGATAAAATATCTAAATGTTTAAGACCTGAAAGTATAAATCTCCTAAAAGAAAACATAGGCAGTAATCTCCTGGACATTTGGCTGTAGCAACATATTTATGGATGTCTCTACAGACAAGGGAAATAAAAGCAAAAATCAACTACGGGGACTACACCAAAATAAAAAGCTTTTGCACAGCAAAGGAAACCATCAACAAAACAAAAAGGCAACCTATTGAACGGAAAATATTCATAAATGACATATCTGATAAGGGGTTAATATCCAAAATATTTAAAGAACTTATACGAGTCAACATCAAAAAAACAAATAACCTGATTAAAAATAGGCAAAGGAAAAAGAAAACCAAATCTGGTGGCATCACAATTCCAGACTTCAAGCTCTATTACAAAGCTGTAATCATCAAGACAGTATGGTACTGACACAAAAACAGACACATAGATCAATGAAACAGAACAGAGAGCCCAGAAATGGACCCTCAACTCTATGGTCAACTAATCTTTGACAAAGCAGGAAAGAACATCCAATGGAAAAAAGTCTCTTCAACAAAAGGTGTTGGGAAAACTGGACAACCACATGCAGAAGAATGAAACTGGACCATTTCCTTACGCCATACACAAAAATAGACTCAAAATGGATGAAAGACCAGGCCCCTGAAATCATGACCCTAGCTGAAATCAAGAGCTGGATGCTTAACTGACTGAGTCACCCAAGCACCCCAAGGGACTGACTTTTAGCACACGTAACACCATCTCTCTTACCCTATATGACACCAATTAAAGAAGGTCTGAATGCTTAACTTTTTGACATCAAAGGGAAATACAGTCACTGGTATTATCCTTGAGAATGTTTTGACTGAATTCTTTTTTATCACTGAAGTCCCAAGGGTGTCCACTAAACCCAGTCACACAGAAGTCAGTTGTCATTTTCAAAACTAAGAAAGTGAATAGACTAAATCATTCCTGTTTTCACTTTCTCATTCACCCACTTATCCATTAATCCATCCACTCATCCACTCAATAAATTCTCAAAGGGCGTGTGACATTGTACTAGGTGTTGTACAATAAAAAGAGAAAAAGAACTCTCTATGGTAGGCAGAATCCTAAAATGGTCCTCCAAGATTTCCTACCCGAATCCCTGGGACTATAAATACAAAATATACTCTGATTATGTTCCATACATGGCAGAAGAGATTTTGTAGATATAATCAAAGTTACTAATCAACTGATTTTGAATTAAACTAAGGAGAGATGATCTGGCTAGACCCAGTCTCATCACACGAGCCCTCTGGCTGGTAGAAGTCAATGATTCTAAGCATGAGAATTTGACACACTACTGCTGGCTTGAAGGTGAAGAGGGCCACTGTAAGGAATGCAGGTAGCCTCCAAGATGCCAGACTGACCTGAAGCCGAAAACCAGAAAGAAAATGGAGACCTCAGTTTTATAACTGTGAGGAACTGAATTCTGCCAAACCCTGAAGGATCCTGGAAGAAATACCTTCCCCAAAGTCCCCAGATTGACCAACACATTGATTTTGGCATTGTGAGACCCTGAGTAGATAACTCAGCTGAGTCCAGTCTTCTGATCTATAAAACTGAAAGACAATAAATGGGTGTTATTTTAAGCTAATATATCCTGGTATACTTATACACAAGTTTCTTTGGCGTATATATCTCAGAGTCTGGAATTTCTAGGTCATAGAGTATGTGTATTTTTAATTTTGCTAAGTATTTTCCAAAGTCAGTGTATCAATTAACATTCCCATCAGCGTTGTATGTGTGTCCCCAATGCTTCACCTTTTTCCAGTATTTGGTATTGTCAGTTTTTTAAGTAGTACCTCAGTTTGGTCTTATTTTCCATTCCTTTGATCACAAATAAGGTTGAGTACTTTTTCACATATTTATCAGTCATTTAGGATTCCTTTTAGTAAGTACCAGTTTAAGTGTCTCCTCAGTTTTCTACTGGCTTGTCTTCTTGTTTGTAGAAATTCTATACATATTCTAAATATTGTTTGTTTGGTGTGTCTACTAGAAATCTTTTGCTTACTCTGTGGTTTATCTTCTCACTCTCTCTGATGTGAGATCATTTTTTTAAAACCTGTATTTAGGGGTGCCTGGATGACTCAGTTGGTTAAGTGTCTGCCTTTGGCTCAGGTTGTGATCCTGGAGTCCTGGGATGGAGCCCCACATCGGGCTCCCTGCTCAGTGGGGAGTCTGATTCTCTCTCTGCTCCTCCTCCCTGCTCATGTTCTCTCTCTCTCAAATAAATAAATATCTTTTAAAAAAAGTTTAAAATCTGCTTTTAATGGAAAATATCTATTACTTAGTTTTTGCAAGAAATAAGTTTAATAAATCAGTTAAAATCCATGGTTTAAGAATTTCTTCAGGGACACCTGGGTGGCTCAGTAGGTTAAACATCTGACTCCTAATTTCAACTCAGGTCTTGATCTCAGGATCGTGAGATCAAGCCCCGGCACGGGCTCCACACTGGGTGTGGCGCTTACTTTAAAAAAGAAAAGGGGGAAAAATACTTTCTTCAAATAATAAAACTCTAGAAATTTAAAAGAGCAAGGAAGAAAGTAAATAAATAAAGTAAATAAAAAAGTAAGTAAATAAATAAATAAAAAAGTAAATAAATACCTTAAACTTTTAGGACTAGTTATGATTCTAAAATTAGTTACACTGCATTTGATATTGCTGGCTACTTCAGGAACTCAAAATAATGTTCCTTCGTGTGAATTACCATATTTACCTTTTTTTTCCTCAGCTTGAGTGGAATAACTGTTTCATAAGTAAACTGAAAAAAATAATGAACATGTATAATACTGCTCAAAAGTCATATTTCATTTTATAATATTTGATAACATTAACCATCCAGCCCATAAATACAACCACAGTAAAAAGAAACGGAGCCTAAGAAATCCTTGGCCCCAACACTGCTGTCAATCCTCTAGTCTTAACATTGATTTAGTGGTGACCCAAGACATATCTTCTGAACCCACCTGAAGGTGCCATCCTACAATTCACTCTTCTTATTTTAAAAAAATGCCAGTACAGTTGAGCCCAGATTCCCCCCCTGAAATTTCAGATGCTTTTATACCCAACAGCCATGATTTCCCCATGGTCTCTGCCTAACTACATAAAGCACGCAGGCCTGTGTGCATGTGCGTGTGTGTGTGTATATATAACAGGTCTTTTTACCTCAGTCTTCCCTATTTTTTTTCTTTAAGATTTTATTTATTTATTTATTTATTTATTTATTTATTTATTTATTTATTTATTTATTTGCGAGAGAAGGAGCACAAGTGCATGAGCAGGGGAAGAGGCAGAAGGGGAAAGAGAGGGAGGGAATCTCAACCAGACTCCATGCTGAGGGCAGAGCTCCATGCAGGGCTCAATCTCATGACCCTGAGATCATGACCTGAGCAGAAACCAAGAATTCCATGAGTAATCAACTGAGCCACTCAGATGTTCCCTCAGTCTTCCCTACTGTGTTGGTACAATATAGAATTGTGCTGCTTGTTAGGCAGAAGAGAAAGAAAGAAGCATGTGGATCAGAATATATTAGAGCTATAGGATTTCTCATTTCAAATGGAGGTAAAGTTATGAGGGATATGAATGTTATTTCCTGAGAAGTATTCTTCGTATCCCACATTCCAATTCAAAATGCGTATTTTCATTGCAACTTTGTTACAAAAAATAATAGTATATACAATATTATATCCATACTTCTGAAACTGGGATATGAATTGGCAAGGGGGCAGTGTTACAGAAAAACAACAAAATAAACATTAGAGAAACTTATTAGGTTTGGTTTATCCTAATGGCTGGTAATTTGACGCCATAGATTTGTTGTTAAAACAAGCATGAAAATATAGAGTGGAGGGGTGCCTGGGTGGCTCGGTTGTTAAGTTTCAGCCTTTGGCTCAGTTCATGATCCCAAGATCCTGGGATCAAGCCCCGCATCTGGCTCCCTGCTCAGCAGGGAGCCTGCTTCACCCTCTCCTACTCCCTGTGCTTGTGTTCCCTCTCTTGCTGTGTCTCTCTCTGTCAAATAAATAAAATCAGAAAGAAGAGAAAAGAAAGAAAAGAAAGAAAGAAAGAAAGAAAGAAAGAAAGAAAGAAAGAAAGAAAGAAAGAAAGAAAGAAAGAAAGAAAGAAAGAAACAGAATATATAGAGTGGGAAAAAGAAAGAAAGAAATAGAATATATAGAGTGGGAAAATTTTGAGTTCCCTACTGAGGCAATTTCAAACTCTGCACCCCAGACCTTCTCTGAGGTTAGAAGTACTCCAATCTGGGGCGCCTGGGTGGCTCAGTTGGTTGGGCGACTGCCTTCGGCTCAGGTCATGATCCCGGAGTCCCGGGATCGAGTCCCACATCGGGCTCCCAGCGCCGCGGGGAGTCTGCTTCTCCCTCTGAACTTCTCCCCTCTCATGCTGTCTCTCACTCTCCCTCTCTCTCTCTCTCTCTCTCTAATAAATAAATAAAATCTTAAAAAAAAAAAAAAAAAGAAGTACTCCAATCTTTATACAGAGAGAGATACATGGAAGACCATAGCTGTTAGGTATAAATGGTTTTGAAATGTGAGTTAAGCCAACTTTCATGTTTAGGAAAAAAATACTAGGTTTTTGTGTGTGGCCTATAAACCTATCCAGGCTACATATAATATGTAACATTATTTCTATGAGGAACTGCTTTTGAATTTCTGTTTGTAAACTAAGTTTTTAAAATTGCATATAATTTGTTAGAATAATTCCACTTCTAGGAATTAACCCAAAGGAAATAATAAGAGATATAAGCAAAGAATTATATTTAAAAATGTTCATTAAAAAATAAAAAATAAAATAATAAAAATGTTCATAATGTTATTTACAATAATGAAAAATTTGAAATATCCTAAATGTCCAATAAAAAGGATCTGGCTAAGTATAAAGATTTAATTAAATACTCTGCAGCTATTAAAGTTCTTTTATAAGACAGATACGACACAGTATTTCTAATATGCTATAAGATGGAAAAAAGTAAACTACAAAAATCTGATACCATGTTCTTCAATATATACGTATATGCATAAAAAAAAAAAACAAAAACCTGCAAGAAAAAACAAATAAAAGCCTAGAAGAATATGTCAAAATGTCCACAGTGGTTATCTATGCAGTAGTATCATTCCCTTCTTTCCCTTTCGCTCCCTTGTGTATTGTTTTATCAGATTTTCTACAGTAAACATGTATTATAATTATAAAAGAGTTCAAATTAAATATATAGAATTATATATAAGCACAAAGAGCTCCCAATTCTTTGCTACCAGCTGGTTCTACGACTCAACGTAGAAACAGAAAAGGTAAATCTTTTCTCCCTGAATTTATTTTCTTCTTGTAGAAAAAATTACATTCTTCAAGATGCACTGAGTACAGAATGAAGAGATATCATCTCTCATCTATCAGAATGACACAGATCAAAAGGAATGAGAAGATCAGCGGGTGCAAAGTAAAGACAACTCATGCATTGCTGATACAAATCTAAGCTGAACAATCCTTCTAGAAGGACAATTTTACAATGTGTATTAAAAAAAAAACCCTAAATTGTGCATACCTTTTAGCCAATCAATTATATTTCTAGGAATTTATCCTGAAGAAGTAATTGGACAAGTTTGCAAATATATACCAACTAGGCTATTATCAGCAATACCATATGTAACAGTGAAAGTTAAAAATAATCACAACGTACATCAAGAGGGTAAATTAAATGACAGCATATCATACAGTGTACTAGCATTAAAAATTATGTACTGGGGGCACCTGGGTGGCTCAGTCAGTTAAGTGAGGGACTCTTAGTTTTGGCTTAGGTCATGGTCCCAGGGTCATGAGATCCAACCCTGCTGGCTCCATACTGGGAGCTGAGGGCAGAGTCTGCTCAAGATTCGCTCTCTCTCTCTCTCTCTCTCTCCCTCTGCTCCTCCCCCTGCTCCTGTGTGTGTGCCCATGCTCTCTCTCTCTCAAATAAGTAAATAAAATCTTAAAAATAAAAATTATGTTACAGGTCTCTATTTTCCAGTATTGTATCTCATACAGTAAGAAACAAAAAATTGATGATAAAATAGCCTTTTGTGATCTCATTTTTATATTTTAAAAAGTAAGAATGCATACATTTTTAAAAAAGATTTTATTTATTTATTCTAGAGAGTGAGTGAGCACGAGTGGGGCGAGACGCAGAGGGTGATGAAGAGGGACAAGCTGACCCCCCCCTTGCTGAGGGCAGAGCCCTATGTGGGGCTCCACCCCACGACCCTGTAGATCATGAACTGAGCTGAAACCAAGACTCTGACGCTCAAGAATGTGTACATTTATGAAGAAAATGTTTGGCAGCGTTCCAACCAGTGTTCACTACTAAATTCATCTCTGGTAAGTGGAATTACAAATGATCTTTAATGTCTTCTTTAAAACTTTTCATACCACAATGAACATGTAAAACCTATAAAATCAGAAATGATTTTTAAAGTCTACTAAACTGAACCAGTCTCGTTAATCAAATAAATTAGTTCTACTGTTTTCTACTCTTTCTTCATTTCTGAGGCTCTTAGAATATTCTTCCTGATTTGAACACCTAACACTCAGTGGGTGGCAAATGTGTCAAATATATATTAACGCCTCTATTAACAAAGATGACATGCTTAAAAATGGCAGTCTCTGTGAACAAGATCTAATTTTTTTTTTTTAAGATTTTATTTATTTATTTGACAGAGAGGAGAGAGATCACAAGTAGGCAGAGAGGCAGGCAGAGGGGGGGAGCAGGCTCCCTGCAGGGCAGAGAGCCCGATGCAGGGCTCGATCCCAGGACCCTGAGATCATGACCTGAGCCGAAGGCAGAGCTTTAACCCACTGAGCCACCCAGGCACCCCAAGATCTTATTTCTGAAAGAAAAAATTATATATCCCCCAACACTGAGATGCTCCCAAGGATCATATAATTATGATTAGACCCCATTTGTTGCCACCTCCTCTCTTTGCCTCTGCCTTCTCATCATTATTGCAGTGTTTTTAGTTCTACACACCATGGTGGCTTATTGTCTTCATGGGTTATAGAAAAACTTTGCCAAAAGAAATATGATTTAGAAAATAAATGATACAGAAAACAAATGTCAAATTCCAGTCAAATCAGTGCCCCGACATCACTGTCTGATATAATTTCTGTAACGATGGAAAGGTTCTACTGTCTGTGCTGTCCAATATGACAGGAAGTGCATCTGTCTAATGTCCAATGATACACGTGGCTATTGAGCACTTGAAATGTGGCTAGTGTGACTGGGAAACCAAATTTAAATTTTTAACTTTTTTTTTTTTGAAGATTTTATCTATCTATTCGACAGAGAAAAAGAGAGAGAGAGAGAGAGAGAGAGAGAGAGAGCCCAAGTGCAGGGAACAGCAGGCAGAGGGAGGAGAAGCAGGCCCCGCTGAGTAGGGAGCCTGATGTGGGGCTCAATCCCAGGACCCTGGGATCATGACCTGAGCTGAAGGCAGACGCTTAACGACTAAGCCACTCAGGTGCCCCTAAATTTTTAACTTTATTTTAATTTTAATAACCACCTATAGCTAGTAGCTACCCAATTGAATAGCACTACTCTAGAAAAATTCACAGTACATATACTGTGGTCAATATATAAGAATCCAAGAGCAATATGATTTCCACCTAAGACCTACACTCCAGTGTATATTTCAAAAACTAATGAAACCATAATTTTACCAATTGCTTCCTTGAAAAATTACAGACTGCTTCCTTGAAAAATTAAATGGCCTTTTAGCAATCCTCATTCTTCTTTACCTAGGAAATAAGCATCCACTTCTTCAAAGTCTCAATTCTTGTGGCTTTAGTAACACTGCATTATCTTGGCTCACCCACTACATCTAAAATTTGTTTTATTTTTTGGTATAATCTTAGTCTCTCCCTCTTGCCTTGCACTATAGGCTGCTCCCAAAAGCTGAGTCCTTAATTTCCTGTTTTCTGTCTTCTACTCAGAAGAGATTTTCTCACAGCTTCAACTATGACCACTATTTGCCTTCTGTAAAACAGCACCATCTTACTATATAACCTTAAAAACATCATTTAAGCTCTGAGATGTTTCTCATTTGTAAAATAACTTCAGTGGTTATTATGGTTCCTTCAGCTTTAGGAGTCTTTGAATTCTAGTAAAGGCCTAGTAATGGCACTTTGTTTCTGGGTTTTTTTTCCTCCAGCCGATTCTACTTCTTGCCTTTTTAAATGCTGGTGTATCCCATGATTGAGTGTGACCAACTTTCCCATTCTCCATACTTTTTCTCCAAGAATCTTATAAACTCTTCATTAGGAGTCTCTGAAATGTATGGGGTAGCCGGGACTTCACTCTTAAAGCTCCAGATTTAGGGGCACCTGGTTGGCTCCATCGGTAAAGCATGCGACTTTCTTGGGGTTATGAGTTCAAGCCCCACATTGGGCAAAGAGTTTACTTAAAGATTTTTTAAAAAGCTCCAGATTTACATTTCTATTCATTGCACAGGATTAACTAGATGTGCTACCAACCCCTTTAAAGGTGTCAAGCAAATCAAAGAAATTCTGTGTAGCAAACTTCTTTGTCAGTATGGTTTAGTGATCAAAAACCAAGTTTTAGGACTAGATGTATCTGAATTTGAATCCCAGTTTTGTCACTTATTAGCTGTGTAACTTTGATCAAATTAATGTCAAGTCTCCATTTTTTCATATGTAAAATGGGGTTTAAAATAGTACTTATAACTCATATTGTTGTTGTATGTGCATGTTTTGTATTTACAGCTTAGAACAACATCTGAAATATGCTAACAGCTCAATAAATGTTAGCTAATATTATCAATAGTATCACCATCTTCCTAGTTCTCCAGATTTAACAACTCAAGTCATTTTCGATGCATTCTGTCCTTTTAAAAAAAATAAATTCAGCATTTGTATATTTTCATTTTCCAATATGATCTCTATTTTTCATTCCTTCAGAGACTTAGATTATTATTGCAGCTACCCAACCAGATTACTAGATTTCTTAATTCTTATAGGTTAAAGCCTCTTCTTATTTTTTTCCTTTATATTAGCTAGTACAATGCCTTACACATAAAAGTTCTGCTATTACTAGATAAGTCAAATAATCTTCACATTTATTTACTTATTTCTCCATTAGATTCCTTGAGTTCTTTGAGGGCAGAAAGTGTTGGTCCTCTTTGTATATCTGCACCTGCCAAATTCCTTGGCAAATGTTCAACGAATGAATATTGATTAGTCTCCCTATCTCAATCCCAATAAACCTATCCTCGATCTAACTTCCACATATACAAAAAGTAACTCATACACTCTTGAATCCAACCATTTATTCTGACCAAACTGGCCTGACCACAATATTATCAAGAGCAGTCTCATAGTATTAGTTAGGACTCTTGGTTTTGTATCAAAAAATCCTGCTCAAATTAAGCAGAAAAGGGAATTTATTACCTTGCATAATTTGAAAGTTCAAGGACAGTACTAACTTAAGGCCTGGCTATTGCTCCAAAGATTCAAACATTATCATCAGAACTTGGTCTCACTCTTTCCATCTTTTGGCTCTGCCTTCCATTTATTGGTAAATTCCAGGCTCACACTGTATTCTCTTAGCAACGCCAGGGTCCAAAGCATGCCTCTTTCTCAATAGCTCCAATAAAAAATTCAGAATTAACAGACATGTGTGCTGACTGGAAACGTGCCCATCTCTGAACAATCACTGTGGCCAGAAGGATGGCTTACATTGACTGGTGAGGCCTGCCTCAGTCATGTGCACACCTTTGTGTTGGGGCAGGGCATCCATAAAACTGAGAGGGGTGATTTCCTAGGAAAACTGGAGTATTGTTATCAAATGAAAGGGGAATGCATAATGGACTGGCAAAATTAACTTATGTGCCATATACTCAAGGATTTTTTTTGCATGTTGTCCACCACTGCCTGCAGTGGCTTTCCTTCTTATTTCCGCCTATTCAAATCTAAGCTACATCCTTTCTGCCCTAAAAAGTCTTCTGTGATTTCCAAGATCTTCCTTGTCCACTGGATCAAATTATCTATTCCCAAATAAATATTTCCCTTTTCCTAAAGATCTATCTTGTTTAACAAACAAGAGTGAAAAACCTCAAGAAAATGTTCCTGATGAATTCTAATCATGTCAAATTATAAATGGTATGGATAATATATGCTGTTTCTTAGAACGTAAACTTTTTTTTTTTAAGATTTTATTTATTTATTTGACAGAGATCACAAGTAGGCAGAGAGGCAGGCAGAGAGAGAGGGGGAAGCAGACTCCCTGCTGAGCAGAGAGCCTGATGTGGGGCTCGATCCCAGGACCCTGAGATCATGACCTGAGCTGAAGGCAGAGGCTTAACCCACTGAGACACCCAGGCACCCCAGAATGTAAACTCTTTTTTTTTTTTTTTTTTTT
>JAPYYM010003123.1:0-11502 GCA_028534135.1 Potos flavus
CATGGACTGCACTGGAAGAGATTATGTTGAGTGAAATAAATCAAGCGGAGAAAGTCAATTATCATATGGTCTCACTTACGGGTGGAACGTAAGGAAAAACATGGAGGACATTGTGAGAGGGAAGGGAGGGATGAATTGGAGGAAATCGGAGGGGTGAAGAACCATGAGAGATTGTAAACCAGAACAAGGGACTGAGAGTTTTGGAGGGGAAGGGGTGGGGGGATGGGTGAGCCTGGTGGTGGGTATTGAGGAGGGCACGTATTGCATGGAATACTGGGTATGGTACATAAACAATGAATCTTGTAACACTGAAAAAATAAAATAAAAGTATTTGGGAAAAAAAATACGCATAGTTTTTCTATATGATATAGCAATTCCACTGGTTAGATATTTTCTCTGAAGAACTGAAAACAAGTATTGGAAGAAATGCTTATGCATGAAAACTCATAGCAGGTTTATTTCCAATAGTGAAAGGAAAGAACCAGTTTGTACACAGCAAATGATTAATGTGTAAACAAAATGTGTTTTATGTACACAGTGGAATATTAGTCAGCCATAAAAAGGAACAAAGTGTTGTACATTCTACTGTGTATATGCATCAAAAACATTATGCTAAGTGAAAGGAGCCAAATCCAAATTGTTTGAATATTGTCTAAATTTTTCTGAGGTATTCAGAATAAGCAAATTGACAGACAAAAATGGGGACTTCTTGTTGCTTAAAAATGGGGATTGGTGAATGGGACTATCTACTCAGAGTTAAATGAATTTAATTTTGTGGTGATGAAAATGTTTTATATCTGGGTAGAAGTGGTGGTTGTACAATATAGCAATTGTACTAACCCATAGAATGGCTCAGTTTAAAACTGTTTAATATGTATTCTGTGAATTTGTACTGAATTTTTAAAAGTACATATGCATAATCTCATGTTGATTTCAAGTTCTTTTTAGTTTCTTTGTAAACATTCCCAGATGTGTACAGAACATCTCTGTGAACTATCTGTTTGTGTTAGGAGTTTTTTCATATTGTCATTTACCTTTTCCTCTAAGAAACATAAAGTTTTAAAAACTCGTAAAAATGCTACCACAATTATTTGTCATTTTACTCAGAGTTTACCTCCATCATTTACCAGCAATAAAATTCCTAGTAATTTTATTAAAGGTGCAGATAGTAGATAACATTTCTTTTAAATATAGTAAGAATGGGGAGTGAGGTAGGTCACTTTTCTGGTGATAAAGTTGGAGATCTAGAACAGAAATGAAATAGCTGCTGAAGAGAAACATTACACATCTATTCAAATAGTTTGTTTCACTATATTACAGAGCCTGGCTAAGCTTACCGATGGTTTCAAGAATTACTGCTTTATTACTGACCGTCTACAAGATTTTCATCATAATGCTGGCCCACTTTTAGAATCTTCTTTGCCCCTGCAGTTCTGTGATGCTGGATCTCAGACTGACATCATAGGAGAGGTATGCTTGGTAGGGGACAAGAAATGAGTGTGCTGAAAGAAAAGGGCTTATTTTGTGTTTGCCATAAATAATTTTGTTTCATTTTTCATTTCAGAACTATTTTGTTTCTTATGCAGTTATGTTGAAAAACAAAGTATTGTATCTGATATCCACTTGTGAAATTTCACTGATATGGATGCAATTGAATTGCTAAACACCTTTATCCTTGTGATCTCGATTTTTAAAAAAAATGGCAGAATCCTTTTCAGAGTTGAGTTTAAATGTCTTTTCAATGGACATGACTTTTCAGTGGACAGATTTGTGGGCTTTTTCTGTAAAGGAGCAGTTAGTAAATATTTTAGGTTTTTCGGGGATGCAGTGTCTGTCAACTCTTCAAGTCTAAAGCAGATAAAGATACTAGATAAACAAACTGTTTTGGCTGTTTTCCTGTAAAACTTTAAGAATAGGTGGCAAATTCCATTTCACAACTTGGCCATAATTGATTGATCATTGACTTAGAGCAGTGATTTCTAATGACTTTGTAGCTGTAGCACTCTTGGTTTGTACTTTCATAGCATTTATTATTATTATAAAAGAATGTCAGGCTATAGACCTGAATTAAAATTAATTTTGTTTCACACTTGAAAATTTCCAAAATCCCTTTTCATAATTTGTGAATCCTTGAGTTAACCAACAATTCATCATCACCATTTAAAACAGGATTGTAAATATTTAAAAACTACTTTTGTAGTGTTACCAAATGAAATTTGCTATTTATTACCAAATGGAAAGCCAGGGACACTGCCTCCCCCGCCCCTTTTTTGGAATTATTAAATAAGGATGAGTATCAGTAAATTGAAGAAAAAATATTGAAAAAAAAGAAAATATTGAAAGAAGAGTCAGGGTTTTAAATAATTAGCTAATATTTTGAAATTTATGAAATATTACCTCTTGAGGAAATATAATTTGGTCAATAAGTATTTGATGGAACATCCTAATTTCATTTTTCTCAATATTGTTCTTAAAAATACACTTTTTTCCCCAACCAAATGTAGTCATACATTTAAGGAATATGATCATTCTCAAGGCACCTGGGTAACTCCGTTGGTTGAGCATTCTTCAATTCTTGGTTTCGCCTCAGGTTATGATCTCAAGGTCATGAGATTGAGCCCCATGTTGGGCTCCATGATGGTGTTCTTGCTGGGCATGGAACCTGGTTAACATTTTTTTCTCTCCCTCTCTCCTTACCCCTCTTGCTCTTTTTCTCTCAGAAAGATAGAAAAAAAAAAAAAAGAAAAAGAAAACAAAAGAATATGATCATTCTTTATGGAGAAGATCTGTAACTCAGAAATGTCCAGTATTTTTTCAAAAGTTTTTGGAGTGTGTGAGAAGAAATATGACTGATTGAATTCTCTTGATAAATAATTGCTTCTTGTCATAAGATTAGAACTAGAATGTAGATATCCCTAACTATTTTGGAGAGAAATAAGTAACATCAAAATCTTTGTAATGATTCAGGTAGGCTATCCCAAAAAGATGTGGGGTGGAGGTTGTTTTGCAGTTGTAATAACTGAAGAAGTAAATTATCCTTATTTATGAGTCTTTGCAGTATATTGGGACTAGCAACATCCCAGCTACGATCTCATTTTAAGTAGTGTTCACATCTCTATTAAATAGTATAACAAGGACACTGAGATGCCAAATTATTTAAGGTCTTGTAGCTATGAGAGGTGTGGGTTTAAATCAACATTTCAGCCCTTTAAGACCCTGAACATTCTACAACATCGCATTCTTGTACAGAAACAACCATGGCTTACTTACTTAGCTCTTGGTATATAAGAAATTAAGTATAGAACATAGCATATGAAAATAGCTAGCTTTTATTATTTTGGAGTTTGTTTGGCCCAGAAGCCTGGCAAGGATCTTTTGCTTTGAGTTCCAAAATTGCCGTCATGTGCCAGGTTAGGTTGGGGTTCTATCTCATTTGAAGCCTCAACTGAGGGAAAGCTCTGCTTTCAAGCTTACATGAATTTTAGCAGATTTGGTTCATCAGAGATTATTGGACTGAGGGCCTCTGTTCCTGGTCGCTTTTGTATCTGCAACATGGCGCTTTGTTTCATCAAAATACCCAAGCTGAAAAGTAAATATAGAAAGTTAGCTAACTTGATTAAGTTACAGTCCACTGTAATGTAATCACAGAAATGATTTACCATCACCTTTACTCCATTCTGTGGGATTGAGTCAAGTCACTAGGTCCAACACACTTTCCAAGGGATGGAATTACACATTGTCTCAATAACCAAAAGTAGAGATCTTTGGTACCATCTTAGGAGTCCATCTACCTTACTGTTTCAACTCAGTTTTGTGAGTAGATGGTATGTATATAAGACACATTTTTCAAGAACAGGGATGGTAACAAGACATATATAAGAAATGCCAGGGGAATCTTGGGTGACTCAATTGAGCATCCAACTTTTGGTTTTAGTTCAGATCCTGATCTCAGGGTCATGAGATCAAGCCCCACATCAGACTCTGTGCTCAGCACAGATTCTCTCTCTCTTGCTCCCTCTCCCTCTGCACACATGATCTCTCTCTCTCTCTCAAAATGAATAAATAAAATATTTTTAAAATGCCAGCATAACATTTCAAATTTGGAGGTTTTAGTTTATAATGAAGGACTATATATACAATCTAAGGAAAGTGACTTTGTCTTGCTTTTTTTTTTTTTTTGACTAAACCATCCTTATTACTATCAAAGAATGAAAAACAAAGCTTCGAATTTTGTGAAGTTTTTAGAAGAGATTTAGGAAGTGAATGAATTAATCTCAATTCCTAATACCTTGCATTTTAGTACTTTCTTCTCCTTTTTACCTTTTGTTCTTTTGTGTACATGTGATAGGGAAGGAGTTCTATACCCTATACACCTAAAACTAGTTGTCTTTTTCACATCTGTTACTTGACAGTAGAATATCATTATTCTGTATTCATTGAGATAGTAGACAATTTAGTATAGTGCACTGAATAAGGATTCTATGTTATGTTTGTATCAACTTTTAGTAAGTTATTTCCTTTCTTTTCAAACTCAATTGTTGTTTTATGGAATACCAAAACAGATTAATATATTTCCACTGGAGAAAAAAATCCAACTGTTTAGGTAAAACAAAACTCTTATTCCAAACCCCTCTGCTCAGAGATTGTAGCCGATTAAAATTTAGTGCTTTTTCTTCTATATGCTTTCAAAAACTGAAACTGAAAGTGAAATAAAAATAATATTTTTAATTATTTCTAAAAATTTAACTTGAGTTTATTATTTTGAAAATGTTTTTTTTAATTTGTGTTTTCATTATTCCTTCTACTCCTGAAAGTTTGCCAGTGAAGACGAAACAAATCTTGTAGACCAAATCAGACTTAATTGGCAATATGAGGAAGCCAGAAAGAGGTAAGAATCTTACTTTAAAAATTTTGCCTCTGCTTACTTACTTTTTCCTATGGAGACAAATTTAACATACCTTGGTATGGTTCTATTGAAGTTTTATCAGAATGAAGTGTATGGTGTAATTCAAAATAATGGATTGTCATTTGTGTTTAGCTAGTTAATACATATGACAAAATGTTAAATACATTTAAAATGTGAAATTCAAATATTGGTAACAACTGTGAAGATTTCATTCAATAAGAATAGAGACTTTTTACCTTCCTTGTGTACATTTAATTCTTTCTAACAAAATGAAACAAGATATCCTGCTATCTCTTCTGTCCTAGTATTTAAAATGTCTTGTGAACAAAAATATTTGTGTGGCTTTTTCCATTAAACTATTGAGCCAAATATAAAAAAGAAAAATTAGTTTAATTTAAATTGCTCTGAGGGACTGAACAATCCTTCAGGAGAGATTCCTGAAGGAAAGGAAAAAGGTAGAGATGGAAAGAGAGAGTTCTGAACTTGCCAGAGGGATAAGGAGAAATTTGCTTAAGACCCCTTATTCTTAATATTGTCACACTACTTTTGCTTGCCTATTCCTTTTTTAGAGAATTTACCTATTTTACATTTTTTGAAATTTATTAATTTTTAACTGTATTTATTGTTTTTCCATTTTTTAAAATTTAAATTCAGTTTTTTAACATATAACATATACTGGTTTCAGAGATATAGGTCTGTGACTCATCAGTCTTATATAACACCCAGTGCTTATTATTTATTACATCATATGCCTTCCTTAATGGCCATCACCCAGCTATCTCATCCTCCCACCCATGTCCCTTCTAGGAACCCTCAGTTTGTGTCCTATGATTAACAGTCTCTTATGGTTTGTCTTCTTCTCTGGGTCATCTTCTTTCATTTTTTTCCTCTCTTCTCCTATGATCTTCTGTTTTGTTTCTTAAATTCCACATGTCAGTGAGATCATATGATAACTCTCTCTGATTGACTTATTTTGCTTAGCATAATACCCTCTAGTTCCATCCACGTCGTTGCAAGTGGCAAGATTTCATTTCTCTTGATGGCTGCATAGTATTCCATTGTATATGTATACCACATCTTCTTTATCCATTCATCTGTTGTTGGACATCTAGGTTCTTTCCGTAGTTTGGCTATTGTGGACATTGCTGCTATAAACATTGGGGTGCACGTGCCCCTTTGGATCACTACATTTGTATCTTTAGGGTAAATACCCAGCAGTGTGATTGCTGGGTTGTAGGGTAGCTCTATTTTCAACTTTTTTTGTACATGTTCTTTATCAAGTACAGAAAGTTTCCCTGTATTCCTAGTTTAATCACAGTTTTTATGAGTATTATTGAATTTTGTCACAGCTTTTTTATATTTATAGATATAGTCACATGATACTTATTTTCAGTCTGGTGATAAGATGGATTCCATTACTAAATCCGCCTTGCATACCCGGGATAAACTCGGTTGTTGTTGTGTAGTTCTTTCTATGGTATATTGAATTCAGTTTCTTAATACTTAAGGATTTTTGCTTTGTATTCTGAATATGATTTTTTAAGTTTGTGAATGTTCATGTCTACCTCTTGCAGAGTCTCGACGATCCAGCAGCAGCTGGCCCAGCTTGATCACGAGTCATGGCCGGGCCTGGCCGAGGCCGACAGGGACCGGCTGCAGCTCATCAAGGAGAAGGAAGCCCTGCTCCAGGAGCTGCAGCTCATCATTCAGCAGAGAAGGCCGGTGGAAGACGTGGCGCGCCTGGACGAGGAGCGGAGGCGCCTGGAGGAGGAGATCCAGCGCGCCCGGGCCACCTCCGTGCAGGGCGCCACGGAAAGGTGGGCGGGCTTGCGCGGTTTCGGGAGCAGGCAGGACTCAGCTTCGGAACAAGAACCAACTGGAAAAGCGAACTCAGAAATTGCCGGTAACCCGCGTTTGGTCCTGGCGGTTATTACGCAGGGTATCGACCCCTGAGGGAAGGCAGCAGGTGGAGGGTGCACGTGCCTTCCCTTCTGCGGAAGTGCCAGCTCTGCCCAGGGCTGAGGAAGCCTGGGGGGCTTCCTGTTCCCTGTTCAGAAGCAAGAAGGGATAGAGTGAGGGAAGATGGGAATCCCTGCTCCTTCCTGGTATAGAGAGCTCCTGCAGCTACTATATTCTCTGCCTGGTGGAAGCAGACTTGTTTCTCTGTGCACCACCATTCATTTGCTGCGTGCTTGAAGATAGGAAGTATGGGGACCTAAGGTAGGAGGTATTCCCAGGGGATAGGCTGAGTGGTATTAGAGAGACCTGCAGGGTAGCCAGAAGAAAGTGACTAAGGTAGGTGTCTTAGGACTGAGATGTGCCAGTTGCTTGGCTAGCCTCAGTTTTTGCATATCTCCACTTCTGTGTCCTAATTGTCAGTTGCAAAGTTGAACTCAGGCATATCAATCTTTGTCCTGCACTTTGCCACTGGCAGATGACACTCCACAAGCATTCTATTGCTGGGAACTAGTGATGCTGGAAAGAGTTCACATCTCCCAGGAATGTGACAATGTGTACCAGGTGAAGAACTAATACCCTCCGTGGTCTTTCAAGGTCTGTTCTGTTAAGACTTAATGACATCTGTTTTTTGTTTTTTGGTTTGGTTTTTTGTTTTTTTTTTTTTTTTTGGTACGACACTCATGTTAGGTTATTGCAGGCATTTATATGATATGCTAATATTCAACACAGAACTCCAGGGCTCTACTGTGAGAGTTTATCCTACACAATAGTTCTCAAAGCCAACTGTTATAAGGCTGATTATGAAAATGCCAACAGGTATCAAAAATAAATTTCTTAAACTTTGAAATGCTTTTTGCTTTCAGTCACAATTTAAAGACATTTTTTGAATTATACCATTTAAGGTAAATAAAAACAGTACATTAGACTTTGTGTTCTCAATCTTGTTATCTTTTAAAATATTCCTTTTCGTATCAGTGGTTCTTAATATTTTTTGAAGTGCTTCCCCTTTCAAATACGGACATGAATCTATTTCTAGGGTTCAGACCTGGCTGGCCATTTTTCTGCCAGTAAATTTTAAGTCTTTTGCTTTCTGCTGAAAAAAATGTGTAAAGAAGTGCAGCAAATACTCAAGATTTCTATTTTTAATAGAACAGTGGACTAGAAATTATAGTCTAATGTGTACGTATTTGTAAATGTACAAGTACATTTATAAAATTTATAAAATGTAAATGGCTTACATTTCAGTTTTTATCTCTTTTAATACTTGGACTGACTTAATGTGATACTTCCCACCTATATTTTGTAATGAATTTATTATTATAGCCTCTACAATTTTTAGATTAACTAGCATACATTTAGATGTATCTTTCTTTTTAAAATGCACCTGCTCAGTAGAGTGATGTGCGACATGTACATACAAAGGGTAATGTCCTCTAAAACTTTTTTCACTAATGATAAAATAATCTGAAAATCTAAACACAATTAAAGACAATCTAAAATTGTACTGCACATATAGATGTGAATGTATACATATATATACACACATATATAAACATGTTATATGTATAGATAAATGGAGAGAGATGGAGTAAATGGATGAATTTCGTAATAGGGATTGAAAATCCTACCCTCTACTCAAGAGTAGAGCCCATTCAATTAGAACTCAATTTAGAATCTGTTAACTTGCGACTTCGGACAATAGAATAGGTTGGATAGGTACATATACAAAAGTGTCAAGAAGAAACTAGTTATACCGGGATTAAGTAAATTCCCTATAACAAATAACATTTTGATGCTGGTCATTGTTTACCGTACGGCTGTAGTTTTGTGAATTAATACTGTCCCACTGGTTGTGAAGCTATAATACAGAGAGTTGTTTCAAACTTTTCAGGGGCTCCTGAGTGGCTCAGTTGGTTATGTGTTTGACCCATGGTTTAGGTTGAGGTCATGATCTCAGGGTCCTGGAATCAAGCCTGTATGGGGCTCCACACTTAGCAGGAAATCTGATTGTCCCTCTCCCTCTTCCTCTGTTCCTCCACCACCTACCTCCTTTCCTTGAAATAAATAAATAAAATCTTAAAAAAGATTTTTGGTTCAGAAGTCCAGCGAGAGGAATAGTTTGGACTCCCCCTCCCATCCACCCTCTTTCCTCTACTTTAAAGACAGGATTTTTGAGGATACTTCTTTTGAAAAGCCTTAGGTAGGAAATTAAGTACAGCGTAAAATCTGGAAAATGTCTCATTATTAAAGGAAGCCCACATATAAACAACAAGATTTTACCAGAGGAGGTAACACAATGAATAGTAACATGCCTGGCTTTCAGTTCAAGCTAACTTGACCAGATTTAATGTGCATAGCAAGTTAGTTTTACTGTTTTGAGTATCAGTTTCCTTATCCGTAAAATGGGGATTAAGGTCAATGGAAGGGTAATAAAATAAACAGTGATAGACATTACTCTAAACTCTCAATGGTATGTGCTTTTCAAACATTTTTGAAATTTTATAGTTGAGGTATGTGGACATATGACATTATATTAATTTCAGGTGTACAACATAATGATTCCAAATTTGTACATATTGTAAAATGATCACTCGCAATAAGTCTAATTAACATGCTACCCACATGGTTACAAAAGCATTGATTCTTCTGATGAGAACTTTTAAGATCTACTCTGTTAGCAAGTTTCAAATATGCAGTTCAATTCTGTTAACTATAAGAGCCATGTGCTGTATTATGTAATCACGACTTATTTATTTTATAACTGTAGCTTTGTACAGTTTTGGTCCCTTTCATCCATTTTGCCCATCCTACTGCCAACCACACCAATCCGCTTTTTTTATCTGTGAACTTGGTCTTTTTGTTTGCTTGTTTTTAGATTCCATGAGTGTCTTTGTCTTTCCCTGACTTATTTCCTTTAGCCCTCAAAGTCCCTGCTTGTTGTAGCAACAGGCATTAGTATTCTCAGATTCATTATGTTTTATGTACCTATTGTAGGTATTTACATTGTGGTTACCATAAATTACTATAATGACTTATAACAATCTATTTTAAATTGATAACAGTGTGAGACTGAATATATTCTAAAGGTCTACATTTTAATTCTCTCTGCATTTTGTGTTTTTATGTCACATTTTTCATCTTTTAATCATGTCTGTCCTCTCAGTAATTGTATTGTGTAGTTATTTTTAGTACTTTTCTCTTTTAATCTTTATATTAGCTTTACATGATTAACCCACTGGCTTTATAGCCCTTAACCTTTACTTGGGCAATTTATACTAGCCTATGTTTTTATTGCTGAGTAGTACCCTTTCTTTTCAGGTTGAAGAAGTCCCTCGAACATTTCATGTAAAGCTAGTTTAATCATGACAAACTCCTTTAAGCTTTTGCCTATCTGGAGGATTCTTTACTTTTCCTTCAATTCTGAATAATAGCTTTAGCCTGGTAGGTGTTCTTGGTTAGTTAGTTTTGTTTTTGTTTTTTTTGTTTTTTCCTTTCAGAACTCTGAATAATATATCGTGTTACTCCCTTCTGGCTTGCAAAGTTTCTTCTAAAAAATCTGCTGATAGTCTAATAGTGTTCCTATGTATAAAAGGTGTTTTTTGGTTTCTTTTCTCTTGCTGCTTTTAATAATCTCTGTCTTTAACTTTTAACATTTTAAGTACAACATGTCTTGGTGTGGATGTCTTTGGGTGCATCTTCTTTGGAACTATGCTTCCTGGATTTCAAGGTCTGTTTCCTTCTTCAGGTTAGGAAGTTTTTACCTATTCTTTTCTAAATAAATTTTCTTCCTCTTTCTTTGTTCTCCAACTCAGAGCCTTATAACGCAAGTGTTAATCCCCTTCATGTTGTCCCATAACTCCCCTCAACTATCTTCACCTTTTTTTTCTTATTTTTCTTTTTGCTGCTCTGATTGTGTGAGCTCCACTGTTCTTGCTGCAGAGTTCACAGACTCTTCTATCTCACCTAGTCTGCTGTTGAATCCTTACAGCGTCTTTTTCAGTTCAGTTATTGTATTCTTTTTCTCTTTGCCTCTTTCTTATATTTTCTATCTCTTTGTTAAAGTTCTCACTGTTTTTAACCATTCATTTTCCAGGTTCAATGAGCATCTTCCTGACCATCATCACTTTGAAATCTTTATCAAGTAAATTGCTTATTCTGTTTCATTATAGTTTTTTATCTTGCTCTTTCCTTTGAACATATTCTTGTGTTTCATTTTTCTTGACTCTCTGTCATGGCATTGATGCAGTAGATGAGGCAGCCACCCCTCCCAGTCTTGGAGGAATGCCTTGTGTAGGATGAACAGCAATGCCCTACATCTTGGCTGTCTGTCAAACCTTCATGATCGTCCAATGGTCTACTTGTCTCTTCATGAAATTACGGTTGTTCAGTGTGCCAAGACCTGCCAGTGTCCCGACTATGCAGATCTCAGAGATCACTCAGATTTGTGCTGACCGGAAGCCAGGCCTCAATAACACATCTTAAAATATGTAAATACGTGGAGTTCTGTAGGACCAGAAGCATAAGTCAGGCTGTCTGCCAGAACAGGAGATCTGGAGGTGTTCCTGGGTGAAACATAAAACTCATAAAAATCAAGATTCCAGATGAGCGAACAAGCTCTTACTCGTGAGCTACAATGA
>JAPYYM010003124.1:0-11501 GCA_028534135.1 Potos flavus
CATCTCGGAGCAGTTCACGGCCATGTTCCGGCGCAAGGCCTTCCTGCACTGGTACACGGGCGAGGGCATGGATGAGATGGAGTTCACCGAGGCCGAGAGCAACATGAACGACCTGGTGTCCGAGTACCAGCAGTACCAGGACGCCACGGCCGACGAACAGGGGGAGTTCGAGGAGGAGGAGGGCGAGGATGAGGCTTAAGAACTTCTCAAATAAATCGTGCATCTTTAGTGAACTTCTGTTGTCCTCAATCAAGCATGGTCTTTCTATTTGTATACTATGGTGCTCCGTTTTGCCTCTGTCAGAAATTCACACTGTTAATGTAATAATGTGGAACTCCTAAAAATTACAGTATTGTCTAAGATATCTATACTAATAAAAAAGCATGTGTCCAAAACTTTGTGGTCTCTTTAATTTAAGGCAATTTTTATTCTTCCATTGAATGCTTCTTAAATATGGTTCTGGGTTTAGTAACTTTAACAAAACTAGGATTTCTGCTTTAATGTTTTTAATAGCCTTTCTGCTCTTTTAGTGAAGACAGATAAAGAGGCAAATTTTTTCGTCTTCACAGGTCCCACGTATGAAAGTCAAAGAATCCAGGAAATGTGTCGAGTGAATAGAGATTAAGGACAGAGCAAACCTGCCTACCTTATTTGCTGTACTTCCAGCAACCCTTATGAAAATGTAGTATCAAGAGCCCTTGGCAACGACTTTCTTCTGTTTCTCTACTTTGAACAATGTGATAAATTATAGTAAAAAGACCAGTGAAAGCTTGTACCTCTCAGACAAAAGGGACAAGCATAATTCAAGATTCAAGGTATCTTGGAATCACAGTCGTGAATACTCCAAATGCTTCACCTAAGATTCACTGGAGTGAAAGTAAATCAGAATCAGAATGGTAGAAATTCACAACTTTAATGTTAAAAAAAATCAGCTTTAATTTTTGTAGCACTTAGGGCTAGAAGACATTTTAATATGTCATTATTTCTATTTGACCAGGAGCAGTTTGCAGGGAGGAGTAGAAAGCATGGGAAGTCAGGTGAGCTGAAGAGTGACAGCAGTGTGTTTCTAAGGCAACAACAGGCTCGAGCCCCACAGTAAGGAATCCCCAGGTCCCTGCTGTTCTTAGGGGCATTTTCCCAGTAAGAAGTCTTCTGCTAACTTATTGAATTCATTTGCAAAACGTAGATGCAGGTTGTGCTTGCCTTCTGGCATCAGATGCAACCTAAAAAAAAAAGTTGGTGATTAAATGGCACACCATTTAAAAATCTTACCCTTTCTAACATTTCGTGAAAATCTCAAGTGAAAACCTGCCCGATCCTTTTTTTCATGATGACTATTGGGGAGGAAAGGTAAGGTACGCAATATAAACTCCCTGAATATAGAAGTAAGGGTAAGAGCTGCTTGGGGCATTTGCAACCAACCTGGGGGTTGACCTAACAGAGCACACATTGTATTTGGAATTTGGAACTGTATCATGTGACAAACGGTTTGACTTTAAATCTGATTGAGCGTGGGGGATGTGATTTGGTCATTACCTAGGGGGGGTGAAAAACCCCATTTTAATAAGGTTAATTTTAAGAGAGAAGGCTGGAAAGCCAAGAAAAATACGAAGTGTCCAGAATCCACTGGATTGGAACAGGTGAGCTTCCTTGGATATCCTAGACTGAAAGCCCAAATCAGAAATCGCAGCCCCCAGCAGCCTGTCATTTAAGGTTCAGAATCACCCTGTCATTTTTGCAGGATTGAAGACATCTGAATAAAAGCCACCAGACAAAGGACAAGTAAGTGTTCCTGGGGCCCGTGAGGGCAGCTGGAGCCGGCCTCAGCAACTCTTTGTTCTGCAGCTGTCACAACATGTCTTGTGGCAAACCTCACTGTGCTCATAAGACTTCTTTCATAAGCTTTTGGTCAAATGTGGCTGGTTTGCAATTTCTTGAATATAGCCAGTCTTCTTTGAGTTCTACGTTTTATTTATTGCCTACAAAAGTGCAGAAATAAAATGTTAATTAAAGCTTCTAGGATATAGGCACAAGTTCAAACTGTTTTGTCTTTAATAGCAATGGGACATTAAATGGATCCTATTGGGGCAAAATGCCAGTTCCTACACTGCCAAATTCTCTGACCTTTCAACAACTGGGGGTTGAGAGCTCTAAGAACTTAAGGGAGGATCTGTAGGGTAAAGGAGCTGGGGAATGGAGCTGTCCTTGGACAATGTCGGGCCCCCTGCAACTCAACCACGTGGGGTATGGGGTAGGGGTACGTAGATACACATGATAATCTACTTGAAAGAAGGATATATTGTTGGCATCTTTCTGAGGCCCTTGAAAAAGCTAAGAATGCCATTAATAATAGCCAGAACACTCCAAATTAAATTTTAATGCTGTTCAGAAAAAAAAAGGATCAGCTTCACCAACCCCAAAGATTGGATCCCAGTTGCCCCACACAAGGGCCAGGGCTGGCAAGGATGTTCAGGGCCTCCATTTTCAGAAGGCAGAAAATAAGCAACTACCAAGGATACTGAGAGCTCATAGAAGGATGTGTTTAGGCTAACCTGTATTCCCTAATGTGTACTAAGCTGAACTCTGAAGCAGAGGGACCCTGACCTGCCAAAGTTGGACGTCCTCTCTGTGGGTAGCCAAGCTGGTCGTCACAGCCCCCACCCCATTTCTACAATTTGCTCAGATTCCCCACAAGGAAGGAGAGACACCAGCTGTGCATCTCTTCTTTTTAGCATGTATCTGCGCTATTCCTATGGTAATCTCCAGGTCTTAGGGAAATAAAAACTAGGCCCCCTTCATTAAAAATATGGGAGGCCTGTTTTCAGGCATCTACATTCAGAACTGCACTGGACTGTGGGTGGATGGATGGATGGATGGATGGATGGGGCTATAAAGAAAATTCCTCTTCTCCTTGATACGTTTTGGGGGTTATTTCAAGGTCCTCATTCTTTAGGCCTGACACAGGATTCACTATACTTAAAACCTGTCATGCGTCCGTCTTTGGGAACAGTCCCCTGGACAAGCTGTCAGGGCAATGTAGTGATGTACTGCTGATGTAGATTCTCACCCAAATAACAAAAGGAACTAATCACATGTTCCATGGAGGGTAGTTTTCAAACAATCACATTTTCCAAGAAAATCAGTAGCAAGTCCCCCACCATCAGACACGTGGTGCAACTGGAAATGTAGGGGCCTCTGAGGGGGCACATACAAATTCCTATTTCCCAGGGCAGGTTCCTGCCTGCATTTGGCACCTTCTGAAAAAGACATTTGATTCCAGGTCTTCTGAGGAGCTAAAATGTGTAAATTCAATGGTCACTTCACCTCTGCTTGGGTAGAGTCCTTCTAGAATGCTCCTTACAGATGAGGTAGCCAAACATGTTGGCCTCACCATACTCCCTTTCCTTCCTCAGTCTAACCTTCGACAGCTTTCGAATTAAGCTGTGGGAGCTACACACAGGAGCAGCCCCTAAGTAATGTGCCATAGCATTTTTTTTTCTTCACTTTCGATGTGATAAAACTCTACTGGTATCTGAACCCATACAGTTGCTAGTCAAGTCTGAGCATTTTTGTCTTAGTTGCAAACCAAAGTGGGCCGCTGGTTCTTTGTACCTTGATCTCTTCCACGATGACAACTGGACAGCCACGTGGCTAACGGGGAGGCCTGTCACTTCTAGGCATTCCTTCCAAGGCCGTCCAGACCTGGTTGCTAACAGCATCCCCTTTTAATTCCTTATTCTCGAGGCACCTGGGTGGCTCAGTCAGTTAAGCGTCTGACTCTTATAGTGGGTAGGCCACAATCCCCTTCAAGCTGTTAAAAAGGGGGTGTAGAGCATGGCCTCCAAGCCCACATCCTCTCCAGCAGGCTCTCCTCCTCGGCCCAAGAGCCCAGCAGATGTTTGGGAAAGGGAACTAGACTTCTGAGAAGTTCCTTCTCTCAAATGCAACCGTGTTTCAAGCATTACAAAGAAACCAAACTGTCTCAGCGGCTGCTTTTCTGGTAAGGCCATAGCTAGGAGGGGACCCCCTCTGGGCTGTCCGGGTCTGCCAGATTGATGCTTTTAACTTGCATGTGGAGAAGCAAGCCTTGTCAAACCTGTGGGTTGGCAGGGGCCATGCTGGGATCTTCCGACTGGACTGAGAGCTCTGAGTCACAGGTGAATGTAATTGGAGGTGATACCATAGGGTTAAAGGCATGAGCTGTAGGGGTCAGGACCTGTCCAGTCTAATCAACGTGGGATTCAGGCTGGCAAGTTATTTCATCTCCCTAAGTTACACTTTCTCATCTGGAAAAGGGGGACAGGTAACAGCGTCTACCCCACAGGATTATTCCGAAGACAAAGCGAGATAATGTACATAAAGCACATCGTACGGGATCTTGGGCACACAGTGAACAATAAATGTTTTCTATTATTTGCCTATTTTTATTTGAGTTGCACTTTACAATATGCAAAGCCCTCACAATGGTTCTAATTCTGGACAGCATCATGAATGAAATGCTCTGACTTGGGATCATAATTTATTTACGTTTGGCTAAAATAATCCACTCCAAGTGGAAGATTCTCAAGAGAGATTTTACAAACGTCCTGGGTAAGCTTTGTCTAGAAAGGAGGAGACTCCACTCTCTCTAAAATACACAAGACTCAGCTTTGTAAGGAGCTAATCCTGTTTGGTGTTCATCCTATAATCCGGCTGTAAGTGGGGTCTTGAGCTGACTGCTTTCCCTTCAAGCACAGCAGCAAGCAGGGATGAGGAACTACAAGCAGTAGCTGGGAGGAGGAAGGGATGGGGAGAGGTAGAGAAAAAGTCACCGGGGTCAGTTAGGAGAGCGGAGGGCAGATCTCCCCTCCCCCGTCCCAAGGCTGGAGTTGGTCTAGAAATGGAAGTCAAGGCAGCCATCCCTCCTGCACTACCCCCGGTAACCTGGCTCACTCTACAGCAGAGCTGAAAACAATCCTTTGTTATCAGCATGAACCTTTGTCACGTAGGTCAATCCATTTCAGCTCCTCCTGGTCTGCACAGGGGGCCTGGGGCCATTTTGCCACTGGAGGCCAGACCTGAAGAGCCCAGGAAGCTGCAGAGAGAGGTCCTTCCTCCCTTCCATGAATCAGACAGAGAGCTCATGGCACCTGGCCCACTGGCTAGACAGCCTAACCATGCACACCCTCACTACCAGCCCGCTGGAACACCCTCCAGTGAACCTACCATAGGCCAAGACCTCTGTGGAGAGAAGCCTGTACCAGTGCCCTCCCCCTTGTGTTGGCTGGTCTTGTGCATAAACTCGACTGAGCCACGGATGCCTCGCTATTTGGTCAAACACTGTTCTGGGTATTTCTGTGAGGGCCTTTTTTGGATGAGATTAATATATAAATCATTATAATTCAGTGAAGCAGACTTTCCTCCCTGATAGAGGTGGGCCACGTCCGATCAGTTGAAGGCCCGAATAGAACAAAAAGGCTGACCCTCCCTCAGGAGGTAAGAGGGAATTCCTGACTGCCTTCAAACTGGGACATCAACTGTTTCTTGCCTCTGGACTCACACGGAAACACTGGCTCTCCCCAGTTCTCAGGCCTTCAGTCACGCTGGAACCACACCATCGGCTCTCTTGGAGCTCCAACTTGCTAATGTTCCAGCTGGCCCACTGAAGATCTCAGACTTCTCAGCCTCCATAATTGCATGAGCCAACTCCTTATTCCGTAAAATAAATCAACCTCCGTGTGTGTGCGTGTCTGTTGTGTGTATCCTATTGGTTCTGTTTCTCTGGAGAACACTAATACCCCCATACACCTATCCTGACCATGGTATGGAAGTCAGGTCAGAGAGCAGTTTGCCACTGATCTCCTATCAAGCGACACCCAGCTGCCTCCTGGGACCCCTGGTCACCTGCACCCGCCCCAGCATTCCAGGCATGGAAGTGGCAGTTACCGTGTATTGATCTTTTACTAAATCTACAAAATATTCTGAAATGGTAGGTTATCATCCCCATCTTACACACAAGGAAACAGAAGTACAGAAATACATGCACACTGCCAAAGGGCACATTAGGGACAGTGCCAGCACTCAAACCCGGGGCTGTCGGAGTCCCTGCCCGTGTTCTTAACCCCTGCTGTGAACGCTGCTCAGGATCCCAAGGGACCAATGCTGCTCTCCAGGTGAGACTCCATTTCCCACTGCTCCCCATTAGTTCACACTGAACCCTTGGCGCCAAGTCTTTGCACATGTGGACTTTATCCCTCATTCTTTCCCGCCTGACCTGGCTCTCTGGCCCAGGCCCCAGAGCATGAAGCTGGACTCCGCACCACACTTTTTGGGACTGAGTCACTGGTCAATGGCCCCTGTGTGCCTCTCATGTTCCCTTTCTTTCAAAGTGTACTAAGCACTTTGAAATGCACTAGACCACATCCTGGGACCGGTGTTGACATGCTCAACAGGAGGAAAATTAAATTCATATGCTCACAACTGTTAAAAAGGACCATGAGGTCTCAAAACGATGAGTAACTGGAGGAGGATACATTTGAGTCGCTACTGGAGAGATGAGTGCACTTGGCTGGGCAATGGGTGTGTGTGTGGGGGGGAGGGGCTGAGGAGGGGAGGGCCATGGACAGGGATTCCAGGCATGGTGCTGGTCATCTGCAGCTGGGTCTGGAACCAGGTCCTGGTCTCTGCTGGTCCTCCCATTCCTGGGATCTGAGCACCTCCAGAGAAACATAGGCTCACACACTGAATTGCAGGTCCCACAAATCCGTATGTTGAAGTCCTAACCCCCAGCACCCCAGAGTGTGACCTTATTTGGATATAAGATCTTTAGAGAGGTGACTAATGAGATCATATGGGTGGGATCTAATCCAATGGGACTGGTGTCCTTATAAGAAGACGACTATTTATATGCCAAGGAAAGAAGCCTAAGAAGAAATCAGCCCTGCTGATACCTCGATCTCAGACTTCTAGCCTCCAGAACTGAGAGAGGGAATATGTTTCTACTGTTCAAGCCGCTCGGCGTGTGATATTTATTACAGTGGCACTGGCTGACCTGTACACGGAGTGACACACACGTGGCTCGACCAGCTGTGAAGTCACATCGTCTTCTGAGCTGACTCAGCCCCACCACCTCCCAAGGCTTGTCTGCTGCAACCCCAAAGGGTCTCCTGGTTGCCAGCCTCGGCTCAACACAAATCCTCTGAAAGTGAGCAGGGGCCGACCTTGACAGTGATGCCCCAGAAGCAGCCAGCTAGCCAAGGAGGTGGAGGGCAGCCTCAGGGTTTTGCAGTCTAGGAAGGAGGGCTGGATAAGCAGGGAAGGCACAGGGGCTGGGGCAGGACAAGGAGAATCGGAGGGGCAGGGGCGCCTTCCCCCACCCCCAAATCTAATCAGGGTAGCTCTTATTTTGTGTGTTATGTCTTGGACTTCTGCATCAGAGTTTGTTAGGAGGAAGGGCTCAGCTGCCTAAAAGCAAACTTTAAAACCACCGAACTTGAATGATGGAGAAGGCCTCTTCGCGTCCAAGAGACTCTACCATTGTTCCTCACAAAGAGAAAAAAGAGAGACAAATTAACACAGGCCTGTTCAGCAGGCCTGAATAACCCCATGCTTCATTTGGCCTCCTTCTCAGGAGAGAAAGGCATGTGTCTCATACATTATTATCTATTTGTTGGTAGACTCTTTGAAGGGATAGATCATATCCTTAAGTTTAATTATAAATGTACCTGGTGAGGTAATGAAATACAAGTTCATTGGAAATTTGCCACTCTACCTTGCTTTCCTGCTGTTGCATGACCCACGGTGCTAAATCTCAGTAGGGCTTTGATACACAAGGAATCTACCTTCTTCTTCTGGGGTCCAAAATAAACCACCTGTGTTTTAGGTGGGTGGAGGCCCATTTTAGCAGAGGAAGGTAGCAGGTATAAAATGCAAGCCAGTTTAAGACAATCATTGCCAATAACACTTTACTTTTCACTCATTTGTTCCAAAGAATCCTGCTCTAAGAAAATGATCTTCCATAAGATAGTCTACTGAAATAATTAACATCTGAACGGGAAGGAGCTATTTTTTTCCCATATTGATGTATTCTGTTGCTAGGAGATGGGTTTGGAACAGAATTCCTAAATTAAACTTCCTTACAGACTGACTTTTATTGACTCTGGCTAAGAGAACGCACTGCATTTATCATGAGCGTCAGTGTGCAAAACCCTGTCATTTCTGAAGCTAGAAGACAATTAACCAGGTCAGCAAGTATATAATCCAGGCATCTTACCATCATATTAAAATAAGAGTATGTTTATGAGAGGCAGCTGTGCTGTGGGGGGAAAGTGCTATATTAGGAGGGAAAAACATCTAGGATTTGTCATTTACTAGCTATGCAACTTGGGAAGATTACTTATCTCAACCTCGATTTTCTCATCTATATATGGGGACAATATTTTTTTCATAAGTTTGTTGTCAAGTGTAGTGAGATATTGTATGTAAAATGCCTTTTAAAATATAAAACGCTATATGGACATAGACATTATACAGGCTGACAATAATTATATTTTATGTAGAAGAAGAAGCATGTCCCCCACATTTAAAAATTCTCCATGAAATTTGTTTGTTGAAATTTATCACGGAATAATTTATTAAGAAGTAGTGCAGGGGTGCCTGGGTGGCTCAGTTGGTTAAGCGTCTGCCTGTGGCTCAGGTCATGACCCCAAGGTCCTGGGATCAAACCCCGCATTGGACTCCCTGCTAGAGGGAGCCTGCTTCAGCCTGCTTCTCCCTCTCCCTCTGCCTCCACCCCATCCCCGCTTCTGTGCTCTCTCAATCCTGCTCTACTCTCTCTCAAATAAATCAAATCTTAAAAAAAAATAGCGGATGGCTTACACTATAAGATAAACTCAAAACTTTGATAAACTCAAAATGGATTAAGAACCTACATGTGAGGCCTGAAACCATAAAGCTCCTAGAAGAGAACATAGACAGTAACTTCTCTGACATTGGATGTAGCAACTTTTTTCTAGAACGTCTCCTGAGGCAAGGGAAACAAAAGCAAAAGTAAGCTATCAGGATGTCATCAAAATATGAAGCTTCTGCACAGCAAAGGAAAAATCAATAAAACTAAAAGACAGTTTATCGAATAAGAGAAAATATTTCCAAATGACATATCTGATAAAGGGCTAGTATCCAAAACATGTAAAGGACTTATAAATGCAGCATCCAAAAAAACAAATAATCCAAGTAAAAAGTAGGCAGAAGACATGAATAGATATTTCTCCACTGAAGACATCCAGATGGCCAACAGACACATGAAAAGATGCTCAACATCATGTCATCAGGGAAATGCAAATAGGAACTACAAGGAGATATCACTTCACACCTGTCAGAATGGCTAAAATCAAAAACACAAGACAAGAGTTGGAGAGAACGGAGAATGGGGAACCCTCTTGCACTGTTGGTGGGAATGCAAAGTGGTGCGGCCACTCTGGGAAACAGTATTGAGGTTGCTCAAAAAGTTAAAAATGGAAGCACCCTATAATCCAGAGTCCCACCACTGGGTATTTACCCCAAAGAATACAAAAACACCAATTCAAAGGGATACATGCACCCCAATGTTTATAGAAGCATTATTTACAATAGCCAAATTATGGTCACAGCCCAAGTGTCCATTGATAGATGAACGGATAAAGAAGAGGTGATACACACACACATACACACACACACACACACACACACAGAGACACATACACACAGGAATATTACTCAACCATAAAAAAGAACAAAATCCTGCCATTCGTAACAACATGGATGGAGCTAGAGAGTATAAAGCTAAGTGAAATAAGTCAGTCAGAGAAAGACAAACACCATAGGATTTCACTCTTATGTGGAAGTTAAGAAACAAGCAAAAGGAGGGGAGAGAGACAAACCAAGAAGCAGACTCTCAACTCTAGAGAACAAACAGATGGTTAGCAGAGGGCAGGTGGGGGGGATGGGTGAAATAGGTGATAGGGATGAAGAGGACACTAATCATGATGAGCCCTGAGTAACATATATAATTGTCAAGTCACTGTACTGTATACCTGAAACTGATATAGCGCTACATGTTAACTATACCGGAATTAAAAAAAAACAAAACAAAACAGTAGTGGAATTGTTTCTGAGTCTGGCTTCCCTACTGGATTGTGTGCGCTCTCAGGATAGGATAGGCAGTGCTGGCCCACGGTAGGCATCAGAAATCAGCTCATGGAGGGAAAGGAGAAAAGGAGGGAGGCAGAAAGGAAGGGAAGGAGCAAAGGAGGAAGGGAGGGAGAGAGGATTTT
Source organism: Potos flavus (assembly GCA_028534135.1). Lineage (NCBI taxonomy): Eukaryota > Metazoa > Chordata > Mammalia > Carnivora > Procyonidae > Potos > Potos flavus. Next base: position 10,290 of record JAPYYM010003124.1, read on the forward strand.
CTTAAGTCATTAATAAAGCCAATTTCAAAAGAATTCCACAGAATTCCAAAGATGGCCAGAATAATGACAGCATCCCTGGAACTGATACATAGTTTCTGAAGGGGTCAAGGCTCACTTGGATGTTGATTCTCCGGCATGTTTGCTTAAAAAAAAAAAAAAATCAGGTCACTATCCCCCAGTCACCCTTCACTTTCTCCTTCAGGGTATGCATCCACTGCATGGAAAGGAAATACTAAATTTATCCAACTTAAAATTTTCATCTCTATATAAGTAGCAGCAAAAGCTGGCTCCTGCATCCGCCAAATTATTTAAAACATAAATTTCTACTCCACACAAAAATGCACGGGATTGAAAAACAGAATTTCTGCTGACATGTATAATAAGCTTCTTCTATGTCCAAGGCTGGTTGGCAGAAACAACAATGCGAAGAACAAGTAACACGTATCTGCTGTCTAATCGAGTGAGCCACCAACATGCCTTGGTATATGTTGGTGTTTTGTGATTCTGAAAAACAGGCTTCCCATCTGATGTGTACATATTTAAGGCTGAAATAACACGAGACATTTACAACATAATTTTAAGTGGAAAAAAGCAGGATTCAGAGTTGGATACAGAATAGAATTGTATTTATGTTTAAAAAATACTAGAAAGGAGAACCACATTAAAATTGCTAATAGCAGGGGGCACCTGGGTGGCTCAGTTGGTTAAGGGGCTGACTTTTGCTCAGGTCCTGATCCCAGGCTCCCTGCTCAGTGGGGAGTCTGCTTCTCATTCTGTCCCCCCAGCCCCCCACCCCTCGCTTGTGTACCCTCTCTCAAATAAATAAATAAAATCTTTTAGAAATGCTAATAGCAGAACTATTTAAATGGGTGGCAAACAGCAGGCAATTTGTTTTCTTCTTTTGATTTTACACATTTTCTTTCCTGGGTAGATAGTACTTTTATAATGATAAACCCGTCTGAAAATCCCCAAATTATATGAAACTGTTTTAGTTAACACTGATGGCTAGAAATCTAAACTGTCTGCAGTGTTACAGAACTTAGTACCTATCAGCACATTTGCCTTCCCGGCAACTATAAGATGTTCATCTAAGAATTCCTTTCCTTTTGGTTCCTGGTTACCCACAATCCCAACTCCTTGTGCTCCTGTGTTTTCCTGGAACCCTAAATAGAGCAGTACTATTTACTGGCATTGGCAAACCGGGGGGGGGGG
>JAPYYM010003125.1:0-11501 GCA_028534135.1 Potos flavus
GGGAATGCATCCATTTCTTCTAGGTTGCTTAACTTATTGGCATATAGCTGTTGATAATAATTTCTGATAATTGTTTTTATTTCTTTGGTGTTAGTCGTGATCTCTCCCCTTTCATTCATAATTTTATTAATTTGGGTCCTTTCTCTTTTCTTTTGGATAAGTCTGGCCAGTGGTTTATTGATCTTATTAATTCTTTCAACAAACCAGTTTCTAGTTTCACTGATGTGTTCTACTGTATTTCTGGTTTCTAATTCATTGACCTCTGCTCTAATCTTAATTATTTCCCTTCTCATGCATGGGTTAGGTTTAATTTGTTGTTGATTCTACAGATCTTTAAGGTGTAAAGCTAGTTTGTGTATTCGGGATTTTTCTATTTTTTTGAGTGAGGCTTGGATGGCTATGTATTTCCCCCTTAGGACTGCCTTTGCCATATGCCATAGGTTTTGGACCGATGGGTCTTCGTTCTCACTGATTTCCATGTATTGTTTAAGTTCTGTGATTTCCTGGAAGACCCAAACATTCTTGAGCAGGATGGTCTTTTGCTTCCAAGTGTCTGAATTTCTTCCAAACTTTTCCTTGTGATTGAGCTCCAGTTTCAAAGCATTGTGGTCTGAAAATATGCAGGGAATAATCTCAATCTTTTGGTATCAGTTGAGACTCGATTTGTGAACCAATATAGGGTCTATTCTGGAGAAAGTTCCGTGTGCGTTCGAGAAGAATGAGTATTCTGTTGTTTTAGGGTGGAGTGTTCTGTAAAAATCTACGAGGTCCATCTGGTTCAGTGTGTCATTCAAAGTTCTTGTTTCTTGTTGATTTTCTGCTTAGATGATCTGTCTATTGCTGAGAGTGGAGTGTTGAGATCTCCTACTATTAATGTATTATTATTAACATATCTCTATTTTGGTTAACAGTTGGCTTATGTAGTTGGTTGCTCCCATGTTGGGGGCATAGATATTTACAATTGTTAGATCTTCTTGTTGGATAGACCCTTTAAGAATGATATTGTGTCCTTCTGTATCTCTAACTACAGTCTTTAGCTTAACATCTTATTTGTTTGATATGAGAATTGCTACCCCAGCTTTCTTTTGAGGTCCATTGGCATGAAAGATGGTTCTCCATCCCTTCACTTTCAGTCTGGATGTATCTTTAGGTTCAAAATGAGTCTCTTGTAGACAGCATATGGATGGGTCCTGTCTTTTTATCCAATCTGCAACCCTGTGCCGTTTTATGGGAGCATTTAGGCCATTCACATTGAGATTATTGAAAGATAAGATTTTGGGGCACCTGGGTGGCTCAGTGGGTTAAAGCCTCTGCCTTTGGCCCAGGTCATGATCTCAGGGTCCTGGGATCGAGCCCCGCATCAGGCTCACTGCTCAGCAGGGAGCCTGCTTCCCCCTCTCTCTCTGCCTGCCTCTTTGCCTATTTGTGATCTTTCTCTCTCTCTCTGCCAAATAAATAAATAAAATATTTAAAAAAAAGGAAAGATAACATTTTATTGTCACCATGTTGCTTATGAAGTCCTTGTTTCTATAGATTGTCTCTGTATGTTTCTGTTCTATATCACTCTTGGGGTCTTTCTCCTTTTATTCTCCCTTAATATTTCTTGAAGGGCTGGCTTAGTGGTTGTATATTCTTTCAGTCTCTTCCAGTCCTGGAAGCTCCTTTTCACTTCATCCTTTCTGAATGACAGCCTTGCCGGATAAATAATTCTTGGCTGCATGTTCTTCTTATTTAGTACCCTGAATATGTCTTGCCAGACCTTTCTGGCTTGCCAGGTCTCTGTGGACAGGTCTGACCTTATTATGATGTTCCTCCCTCTGTACATAAGGAATTTCTTCCCCCTAACTGCCCTTAAAATGGTTTCCTTGATTCTAAGATTCGTGAGTTTTACTATTACATGCTGGGGTGTTGGCCTGGTCTCCTAAATCTTGGGAGGGGTCCTCTCTGCCTCTAGGACAGGAATGCTTGTTTCATTCCCCAGATTAGGGAAGTTCTTGGCTACAATTTGCTCAAATATATCTTCTAGTCCTCTCTCTATCTCTACCCCCTCAGGGTTCAAGTAATTCTGACATTGGAATATTTCATGGCATCATTTATTTCTCTAATTCTGTTTTCATGGATTTTAAGCTTTTGTTCTAGGCCTACTCCTGTTCCTTCTTTTCTATCAGTTTTTCTTCTAGATCACTAATTCATTCTTCTGCCTTGTTTACCATATCTGTTAGAGTATCTGGATTAGATTGCATCTCACTAATAGCATTTTTAAGTTCTGCCAGATCAGCTCTCATTTCTGCCCTTAGAGAATCTATGTTGCCATTAATAGTTTTCTCCAGCCTGACTATTGTCTTCATAACTGCTACCCTGAAGTCTATTTCTGACATCTTGCTTATATCCATATCTATTAGATCTTTGGGAGAGGCCACTGTCTCTGGGTCTTTTCTTTGTTGAGAGTTCTTCCTCCTAGTCATTCTGTTGAGGTTTGTTGTGGTTGAGGGGATGTACAGCCGAAAGTATCAACCACAATTCAGGCCATGTGTACCCTGGCAAGATTCAGAGCAATTGGAAGTCACCACCAAAAAACAAAACAAAACAAAACAAAAAAACAGCCAAAATGAAACCCAAGAGTAAGATTTATAAGTATAAAAACAAACAAACAAAAAGACCAACAAAAACAAACAAAAACAAACAAACAAACAAACAAAAAGGAACCCAAAATAAAAAGGAGGGTGATGCGAAAGTGGCTATAATCCCTCGATGTGGGCAAGGAAGGGTATTTGAGTTCTTCCTGGTGTATTTTGTTCTTTTCGTTAGAGAACTTTACTTCCCAGAGATACAGGAAAATTAAAACTGGTATATATATATGAAAGTAGTATTGAATTACATTGAAGCTTATATTTATATATATATAAAAAGAAAAAGAAAAGAAGTTTATGTGTGAAAGATTCAGGTTAAAAAGTTACTATGAAATATGTTTAATTAAACATCTAGTTGAAATGATAACTAGGTAAAAAAAAAAAAAACAGAAGAAACATGAGAAAGAGTTAAAAAAAGAGACGGAGGGAGAGAGAAAAGTTGTATCTAAGAAATAGACAGGCCCTGCGGCAACACCAGGAGCTTAATACACCGTTTTCCCCTGGTATTCAGGTTTTACAGTTTTATGAGGCCCCTGGGATTGTTGCTCTTTGGTTCTTTCAGCTTGTCTTCTGGGAGAGGGGCCTGCACGTTGTTTTTCAGGCAGTCCTGCTTGGGTGGAGTTGCCCTGTCCCCTATCCAGGGGCAGGGCTCCATGGAAACTGGTTTTTTGGGTTTTGTTCTTTGGAGGCTTTTGTTCTCTGGTGGCTCTTTGAGCCTTTTCAGAGAGTCAGAGCAAAGTAAACTGTCTGCACCCAGACCTCTGCCTCAGAGAGAAACCATAGTCTGCTCCTCTCTGAATCCTCCAGAACACACAGGTCTCCGCCTCTGTAAACACTGCTGAAAACTGCTGCCTCCCAAAGGTGGTGCATGCCCCCTGCGATCCTCTCAGCCATGGACCCCAGCCTCCACTTGTCTCTGCACCCCTGTGCCACCAAAACCACAGGCGATCCCAGTCCAGGGAAGCCCCGTCCCTGTGGCTGCCATTCCTGGGTCTGTGGACACAAGTCCAAGCCGGGTCCTCTCGGGAGTGGGCATTGGCAGAGGCAGCAGCCACTGCCAGGCCCTGGACCTCGGGCTCAAGTTTGCTCCAGGTCCTCTCAGGAGCCAGCAGCCACTGCGGCCGGTCCCAGGACCATGGGTTCGAGTCTGTGCCTGCGGACGCCCAGTCCCAGCATTTGCCCCTTAAGCCCCTATGTTCTGTTTGAGTGCTGTTACCAGTCCCTTCCCATCCCACCACCACCAGTCTCCAAGCTATTGCTGGTCCCCAGGCACAGGACGCTTTTGCACTGGGGTATTACTTCCCAATGGCTAGGTTCTGGTGGCTCCCTCCCCCTTCTGTTTATTCTCAGATATCTGTTGTGCAATCACAACTCCCTATTTGGTACCTGCTGACTGATGATCCACTGCCCCCGTAGAGATCCAGAGGTGTATAATCTTACATCTCAGACTGATTTTGTGGGTGTTCAGAGTGGCTTGGTAGATTTCTAGCTAAATTCAGGGGACCAGTTGAAAGGGGGTCCCCCACTCCTCTGCCATCCTGGGAAAATCCCATTTTTATCATTGAAAGATAAAGGTCTGGGGAACCCAAATTACAGGTAATTGAGTTACCAGGCAGGATACCCAGCTACTGGTGGTAGAGTTGGGAGAACTATAGGCTTAAGGCATAGTTTCTAGAGCTGTAAAATAAAAAATCTTTAATCTATTATCCTTATTGGGTAATCCGTAATCTATTTTTTGTTAATTGGAGGTTGCAAGGGAGAAATACACATAAAAGTGAATTAATGTCCTGAGGGCTATTAGTAAGGATACAGATGGCATTAAGGGAGTTTGGAATCTCAAAAATGGCAGCAGATCTCATAATGTCATGTGTTAGAAATTGGTTCTGAATCCAAGGTAGTTGAGCACAAGTGTCTCTTTAGAAGTGAAACTTTTTCTTCTCTTGTATTTTCTTCTTTCTTTTTCTTCTCTTCTTTTCTCTTTTCTTCTCTTCTTTTCTCTTCTCTTCTCTTCCTCTTTCTTTTTCTTTTCTTTGGCTCTGTAAAGCTATGATCCACCATTATATCCCTCCTTTATTCTCCATTTGTCTGTGTGGCTTCAGTCTAAATCTTTTCTTTCTACTATGTAATTCTACTGCCTATGGTGAAGCAAAAGAGAATTTGGTTCATCTACTTATTTACAATCACACATTCTAGGTATATTTTCATATTAGATCTCCATATAGGTTATTGTGCTGTTGAAATATTGATTGTACTTAACTTTGGTACCAACTATGGTGGTGCAAGTATCTGAAGCTTTGGAGAGGAGGAGATAATATTATATAAAACAGAACTTGCCCTCCAGGGCTTACAGAAGTACCTACAGAGACTTCTCTCAATAGAAACTATGAGTGGGACAGCTTCCTAAAGATGAGAAGATAATATGGTTGTGGTTGGTATTACAATTTTCTACTATAGCCATTAATTTGCTAGTAAACCAGCTTTCTAGGGGGAAAAAGAGTTCTGATTTATAGTCCTTGCCGATTTCCCTGGTGTAAATACTCTGACCATAGCCAATTTCAGCTACCTATGGTTTTAAAACTGGCTTAAAAGAATTCCTAAGTATTTAACAATTTGCTCTTGTAAGCTAGGATTTTCTAGTGTTGATACATCACTAATAAGAGTGCTGAATCAGTAAGTTGGTTTAAATAAAAGAAAAAGAAAAAAGAAAAATGTTAAACATCGCTCATGCCAAGATTGGAAATAGTCAAACTGACTAGAAAAAGTTTAAGACTCCCAGTCATCAAAAATGAGACTACTGTACCAGGATGTTTTTCAAAAATAATTAAACTAAATTTTAGTTCTTGGTTTGATATGTTTGAAGAATAAAAGAGTAGAACCACACTAGTAGTCACTTGGATAGTCATTTCTAATATTCTGCTTAGCTCACATTAAAATGCATAGCTCTGATAGTTTTGAAAAACAAAACACTTCTAAATATTAAAGTAGGTCTTAAATAAGTGAATGCACTTGCTTAGGAAGCAGATGCTACCATTTCATATAAGCACTGATAAAAGTCTCAACCCTTTGTCCTTGGGAATTGCAATGTCTGCAACAAGATCCCTGTTACCTTTCCCGTAATACCAAGTGTTCTCCAATGAAAGGATGTTGTTGGGAGCTGTAATTAGACTCGACAGGAGTTTAATGTATTGAAGACCTAACACTGATTTGATTTTATATTTGCATTGATGATCTATGCTTATAGTTGGTTTCCCTAACTGAGTCTGACACCTTTATTGGAATATTTGCAGAATAGAAAGGAATGGCTTACATGAAATATGACAGCATGGTACAGACCAGCTGGAGGCTTTCTGCACTGATGTGATATGGCATCTGAGGAGCTGGTAAGTACTAGACTCAATCTCACCATTAACTGAATGGGAAAATGTTGCACTCTTGAGATGAGCCAATCGGACCCCATGCACAGTCCTCTCTTCATTCATTACAGATCTGGGGCCATGTGGTACACACAGAACTTGTTATTATCTCAAGCCACAAATTAACATAAACTAGAAAAAATGAATGAGGGAATCAGTGCTGTGAGATGAGAGTAGTGCAACAGATATTATGATGACTATAGGAAGAAATGATAGAGCCTGCAGGTGCCTGGATGGTGCAGTCAGTTAAGCATCCAACTCTTGGTTTTGGCTCAGGTTGTGATCGCAGGAGATCTCAGGGTCATGAGATAAGCCCGCCTCGGGCTTCAGACTCAGTGTGGAGTCCCCTTGGCAATTCTCTCTCCCTCTCTCTCTGCCCCTCCTTCCCATGCTCTCTCTGTCTCTCTCTCTCAAATAAATAAATAAATCTTTAAAAAATAAATGATAGAGCCTAACGTAGATAAGGGCAAACATTGTACTCCATGTCTTTATGAATTTATTATAAGCACAAAGAATAAACAATTTTTCCTCAGAAATGTCCTCCCTTTCCCTGTTTGGTGATAGAATATCCAAACTGAAGGAAGCCAGATCAATACCTTTTTTTTTTTTTTTTTTTTAACTCCCAGTCTATTGTTCTAGTTTGTTTGGCACCTTTCCTATCTTCATTGTTGGAGCTTGTTGAGCTTGGTTTCTGTAACTTTCAGTTTGAGACATCCTAATGCATCCTAATCAACTGTCATACTATATTTAAAGAAGGTGTATAATAATAGGTAATTCTTGAGCTGGTTTTTAAAGAATTATAATATGTGACTGTATTGGGCTTTTGGAGAAGTTTTCTGAGAGTAGAGGGCTTGCAGAGTATCATCAGTTAAAAGTGGGGAATTGTGTAAACAGGGGAGGGTAGTTTTGTTGTTGTTGTTGTTGTTGTTTTTTAGGAAGACCTTGTTTGGAGATGAGGGCAGAGTGCCTAATAGTTGTGGTTCCTTTGGTAATTCATAGCCTAAGTAATACTAAACTGTCCCTCTAAGATTTGTTTCTAGAAGGTCCTATATCCTGACATGTACTATCCACAGGACCATATCTTTTAATTAGTCGCTGCCTTGTGGCCAGCAATAGTCCCTCTAAGAATACCCTAGGAAAGTCTAACCTCTATAAAAGGCTCAACCCTTCTCCAAGTTATAGTCTGGTGCCAAAGATTATTTGACTATGTGTATCCAAATCATCAGGAATATTTCTTAAAAATATAGGTTCCCCTTGGAATTGACTTCTGGGCAGAAGCAGAGAACTTATATTTTTAATGAGCAATCCAGATGGTTCTTTAAGTATCCAGCTATATTTCCAATTGATTAATTTAGATATCAATTCTCAGACTTGAGACATCTTTACTTATACAAAGTTTTCCTTTATCTCTTATCTCAATATGCTGTACTTCATTACTATTAGATCTATACATGGGCATTCTTTCTAGGCATAGCCATAAACTAGTAACTATGGAGGAAGAAAAAGATTATAGTACGAAAACCCAGGGACAGGAAAACCCAGCAGGAAGAAGTTCCAGTAAAGGAAATATATATATGGAAATATATATATGTGTGTGTGTATTATGATATTATTTAAATGAATGTGTCTGATCTTATAAACGGACAGACTTGATAGTTATAGTTACCTATTTTTCTAGATATTAACTACATAATGATATCAATAGAAGAAAGTTTGAAGGTCCGTGTGGAATCTGGGAAAGGAATTGAGAATAGACTTTAAATGGGTGCCAGAGAAGGGAGTGATGTTATTTATAGTCTGGATGTCTAAATCTGAAAGCTCTGTGTTAACAATTTTTTTTAAATATTAAAGAAAAATTTGTGCATTTCAATGTTAATACCTTTTTAAAAGGTCTTTTAAAAGCATTTCTAAAGAAAGAACTTTATCTGAATTCCCACAGAGTTTACTATCAGGTCTCAAATGCTCTCACGCAGTGGATTGTTTTTTTTTTTGTTTTTTTTGTTTTTTTTTTTTTGCTTCATGACATTTTTATTTAAGTGCTTCAAAAGATCTTGTACGTTCAATGCAAGACCATGTATGGCTATTAATATACAGGAGGACATTTTGTTATCTCATGTTATAGGTTTTAATTACAGGTACTAACTCACTGGAGCTGCCATGCTGCTTTTACTTGTGGAAAAAAAGAAAGCATCTTCTGAAGCAGGACTCAAACCCTTTGCCTGTGCATTTCTCCTTGAACCTCAGATAGGGTGACAGCCTTTTCTTAACCAAATGGAACACAGAGAACTTTTGTGTATTTAATCTTTCATATTCACAGGTTACAAAACTATTACTGAGACTGGTGTCTGGGCATCTGGTGCTTTGTGAGGGAAGTGAAGCAGTTATTATGGGTCCAGCAGCATGGAAAATACTACTTTGGATTAAGTGTTTATTACCCAGAATATAAAGGATGTCAGCAAAGGTACTACTGGAGAAAGCACAAGCAATTTATTAAAGAGACTCTCAATACCTTCTCGTCTGTCCATGTATATTTTTTATATTATTACAGATCAGCAGGAGATAGAATCCAAAGTGAAAAGAAAGGGTCAGGCAGCACTGAGCTAAAATTCTTATTCCCTTTTATATGATATGTGACATTTGGTCAATTATTGAGTCCCTCTTGATCTCTGATCCCTCTTTTACCAAATAAGAATAAGTACAACTACATAGAAAATTGAAAGTAAAATGAGTTGCAGTATGAGAGAGAAAGTAATTCATAGGTGAATATCTTTTGATATGATGGATTACACTGATTGATTTTAGAATTTGAAACAAACTGGCATCCTGGGATAAACATCTCTTGATTCTGATGCATTTATCCTTTGTGTATATTGCTGAATTTGATTTGCTAATATTTTGTTAAGGATTTTCATATCTATGTTCATAAAGAATATCAATCTGTAGTTTTCATATGATGTCTTTTTATGACTTGGTTATCAATGTAATATATGTAATATTATAACATAATTATGTTATATGTCAGTGTAATATTATCTCCATAATACTCAGAAATATTTCTTTCTTATTTTTGTGAAAGTTTGATCAGTATTGGCAAAATTTCTTCTCTAAATGATAGAATTCACTAGTGAAGCTATGTGGACCTATATTTTTCGAGGGAGGGTTTTAAATAACCAATTTTATTTATTTAATTGATATAGTAATATTCAAATTGTCTATTTTTGTTGAGTTAACATTCATAACTTTTGTCCTTCAAAGATTTTTTTGTTTTCATATAAGGCAAAGGATTTTTTTTTTTTTGGCCTGAAGTATTTGTAATATTCCCGTATCTTTTTAATACCTGTAGGCTCTGTATTTATGTCCCTTTTTAAATTCCTAATATTGGTAATGTATATTTCACTCATTTCTTCTTCCTCTGGGTAAAGATTCAGCTAAATATTGATTCTAGCTAAAGATTTTTCAGTTTGAGGGATCCTATGAAAGAATTAGCTTCTGTTTTAGATGAACTTTTTTCTCTGATTCTTTCCCCTCTATACTTCAAATTGGATAATTTCTTTTGATATATCTTCAAGTTCAGACATAATTTTTTTTCTGTCATCTCAGTCCTGCTGTTGAACTTATCTAGTGAATTTTTACCTTTAGTTATTATATTTTCAGTGTTAGAATTCCTACTTGTTTTTAAAGAAATTCTCTTATTTTCTCTTGAGATCTCTATGTGCTCACTTATTATTAGCACATTTTCTTTTAATTCCTTGGACAAATTTTCCTTTAAATTTGGAACATACTTATAATAATTGCTTTGAAATTTTTGCCTATTGTATCCAGCATGTGGACTCCTTTTTTTCCTCTTCTGATTATGAGTCACATTTATCAGTTTATTTGCATGTCTAATAATTTTTGGCTGAAAGCCAGATACTAGATAATTCATTGTAGTGACCCTTAATTCTATTTGCTCTGGGAGTTGCTGGTTTTATTTGTCTGTTTTAGTAGGTAATTAACTTTTTTGGTCCTCAAATGTGAAATCTATCTTTTCTGCAGTGTGTATCCACTGAAGTCTTGGCTCATTCTTCTTTAACCTTGGTCCCTAGGGGTCTACTTTGTGCCTGTGTAGTTCACAAGTCAGCATATGATTTAGACAGAGGCTATTCTCAGACACTAAAAGTCAATAAATCTTCTTTTTTTAAGCCAAAAAAATCTTCTATCTGCTGCTCCTTGAGCTGTGGATTGAAGAATGCATTCAAGATGCAGCAATTTTTCAAATTTCTTCAAGGCTTTAATTTTCACCTGGCTCTTTGTTTGTCCTGCTTGGATTCATAGTTTAGAAGTCATCCAGGGATGTATGTAGAACTTATCTCAGCCTTTCCATGATGAATATCTTGATTTCAAACTCCTCTGCTTTGGTTTCTAGTTGTTGTGCTTTGCCCCTTGAAACAAATTTCTACTCCTGGCAAGTGATGCTGTGATTTTCATCCCCTGAGTTGGAAATAAGAACAATCCATTATGGAAAGACTAAAAATTCAACTTTCTTAATCAATGAAACAGCAGTTTTTGATGAATAAACACTGATGAATGAACACTTCTCAAGTTGTTACCTATCTTTGGTCATTTCCAGTTCTCAAAGTGATTATTTTGAGCAATTTCAATTCATTTTAAACTTGTTTTCTGCTTAAGAGAATTACCTGGCTCCTTCATGATTCCACTGCCAGAAGTAGAGTTCTGAATTTTAGGATTTAATTTTATAACATTTTTAAAGTAACTAGTTAGTGCCAGGCATATAGCAGGGACTTGATAATTGTTAACTTCTTTAATCCTATTATAAAGCACTGAGTATGGCTAGATGGTTAAAAAAGAAGACACCTTTAAGATAAGAAATGGAGGCATAACATTGCTACTTTGGAGATAAATAATGGCAAGCTGTCTTTAAAAAACATTTGGAGTTTTAAATAAGGAGACTGAAAACAGTTAATTAAATATTTTCAAAATGATTACCACACTTGGGTATGGCTCGAAGTTATTTGACGAGACATCAGTGACAAAAATTCTAGGGAACTTCTCTATCATCTCATATACCCTATTCTTTGACCAACTTTATGTAATTGATGAAGTGGAGCATAGTCAACTTTTTTTGAACATTATGTTTTGTTCCTGAGAATGAAGTTGTTCTAAATTTCAGTGAATCTTCATTTGTCTAAGCAAGCTTTAAGAGACTTTGTTTCTGAAGGCCCCGGGTCTCTGAAACACTATCTATTTAGTATTACACAATACTTATTATTCAGTGAGACAGCAAGCAAATTAAAGCTGAGGGGTCCTTAGGAACAAATTATCTGTGCAAAGAACTTTAAGATATGACAGAAATGTCAACCAAAGAAATATAATTTGGAGAAATGAATTAATAAGAGTCATTAAAAGTATAAAAAGGGGCGCCTGGGTGGCTCAGGCAGTTAAGCATCTGCCTTCAGTT
>JAPYYM010003126.1:0-10000 GCA_028534135.1 Potos flavus
CAACAGCACAGCTGTGCCTAAATAAAACTAATTTGCTAACCTAAAGATATTCATAACTCCTAAAAATGGTTCATAACAGAGTTTAGGTCAAATAAATTGAAATGACTTTAATTTGCATGCATGTTAAGAAATAAAAACGGACTTTTATACAATTGAGATAGTAAATGTTCTTAAACATCACCAAAGTTATCAAAGTCAATGGATAAAAACTGATGAACAGGAATGTAAAAAATTGTTCCAAAATTACATTAGGTACATACATAGAAGTAATAGAGGCCATTATTGGATGATGACTGATATCATAAAAGCACTTTATTTTTTTATTTTTATTTTTTTTTACTATAAAAGCACTTTACAAGAGGTGAAGTGATTAAAAAAAATTTCTTTTTATTGGGTAAAGGAAACCATAATGCTGAAGTTGATGAGTACCTTTGAATTATTGCTGCTGTACGTAAATGTTCCTGCACTTTGCATTTGCAAATATGTTGTGACCGTCTTCACTTACAAATTTATGTCACAACCATAGCAAACAGTAGAGGAGAGTCTTTTTTGCTAATCCGGCATTGCTGAGTTATTATTTTTAGAATCCTCTCCATATTTTCTGCAGCATCTAGCACTGCCTTGAGTAAAACTGTGTCCTATTTTACAAACGCAGGAGGACTTGGAGTATTTCTAAAAATTACTGAAATACTCACATTAAAAACTGCACCTAAAAATGTACAGCTCATGGAATCTTCACAATGAATTGAGCACTGGATCAAAAAACAGATTGTTCCCCACACACTAGCAGTGCTCTAGTGACCTCCTTCAGTTACTACCTAACCTAAGCAAGGGTAATCAATCTATAGACTCCTGATGTCTAGATTAGTTTTGACTGTTTTTGTACTTGATGAAACCAAAATCCTACTGTATGTTCTTCTCACTGAGTTCTTTTCATCAAAAGTATCATTTGCTTCATCTGTATAGTTGTGCATAGTTGTAAGCCATATTCTCACTGTTTTATAATAGTTAATTGTATGAATAGATCACTCTATTCTGTTGAGCATTTGATTAGGTTCCAACTTGGGTCTACTCTGAATTGTTCTAAAATAATCTAAAAGTAACATTTGGTGAATGTATGGAAAAGTTCTTTTGGGTATATGAATCATATGAAATTGCTACTTTTGAAAATCACAAACAATTGAATACTGGAAATGATAGAATATAATCTAATGTCTACAAATAGAATTGTTGGGTCACATTGAACATATTGAGATGCTGTCAGAGTTTGCTAAAATTACACCAATTACCTGCTTACCAGCAATATATTACTGTCAGTTTGTTGCATAGTATTTCTAAATTGTTAGATTCTTTATTCTGATAGGTGTATCATAATCTCACTGAGGTTATAATTTGCATTTCATAATGAAATTTAGCCCCTTTTATGGTTATTGACAATTTGGCTATCTCCCACCCGCCACCCCTGCTTTTTTTTTTTTTTTTGCCATTTTTCATTGGGTTATCTCTTTGGGTTTTTGAGTTTATGGTGTAGGAGCATGTGTACATGGGTGTTCTGAATACATGGAATGCTTTGTCAATATATAGTGACAAAAAAAAAGTCCTCTCCAGTCATATACATTGCTTTTTCAGTTGTTTAATGATATTTAATATAGTATTATTTATCATTTATTTTTCTCCTATGGTTAGTCATTCCAGGTCTGACTTAAGAAGTTTTTGCCTCCTCAAAAGTCACTGGCTATTCTATCTTTTCTTCTAATAGCTCTAATTTTGTTGACATTTAAATCTTTGATTCATGTGGAATGAAATTTTTTGTGTGAAATGATGTAGAGGCCCATACATTTTTTTCAATATGGATATCTAGAATCACTTATTGACAAATTAACACTTTATCTGAATTGTAGTGTTTACCTTTGACGTAAACCAGATTTTATATATATATATAAAATATATAAAATTATACATAAAAATATATATAAAATATATAAAATTATACATATTTATATATTATACATAAAATATAAAATACATATCAGATATATATTTATATTTCATTTAAATATATTTATATTATAAATAAATTCATAAATTTATAAAATAAATTTATTTATAAATAAAAATATACTTGAAATTTAATAAATATATATTAAAATAATATATAATTTTTTTTGGACTATCAGTGACATTATTTTAAATGTCAAAAATGGTAGTAAGACCTCATTCTGTGGGAATAGACTTGGTATTTGTAAAGACTCAAATTTGTTATCTATGTCTAGGTTAGGTTCCTATGAGCAAACTAGATAAAAAATACAAATGTAATTTCTTAAAGTATCAGATTTATATAAGGTATGGTGTATAAATCTCTGAAGTCTCAAGTAAAGTTTCAAAACTATTCAAGTAGTATCATTGTCATTGAACTAGTATGCAAAGATGACACTAGGATGGTCTAGGATGGTCTAGGATTCCGTTTTTTGCAACTATATCATGTTAACCGCTCTCAAAGCTTTTATTACGTTTCAACATTAGTAGCAATTCAAGTGATCTATAAACCAAAGTTAAAGTGCCATTTAAAATAGTTCTGTCTATCCTATAAATAGAATACTGCATTTATTAAGTGAATTTCTAAATATTGCTATATACTAGCTCATTTGAGTGTTGGAGACTTCTTATTAAAAAAAACGTGTGTTTAGTTTATTTCTGTTTTACTACCACAGAATTGACTCAGTCTTTGATTTTATTTCATTCTTTACCACTAGCTGCTTTTTCATTTTTCTTTCTTACTGTAACTTTTCTTTGTATTCCCATACTCTCCAGAAGCTCTGGGAGGTTACAATCAGTAGCAATAAATAAAAACTTGTGTCAACTTAACCTCAGGGTTGACTTTTAAAGTATTGAATCTTAGAATCGTATATTTTGTGAAAAGAACAGGAAAACACCTAGTCAAACATCAAAGTAGAGAGAGAGAAAGGGGGGAAAGAGATATATTAGATCTTTATAAAAATTTTATTATGAAATAGAGTTGCTAGGAAAGCACCCCCTCCACAGCCCGCTCCAATCTCACTTTCAAAACCTTTTCCACATTTCTTGAAAGTCCTGCCAAGTTCTTCTTTTGAATTGCAATACCGAAAGCATTCATTTTCCATACTTGAACTTTCTTCCTGAAATCCATAGAGTTGTCTAGAACACTCAGGTTCAACAAGGAAAGTTTCCATACATAATGAAGAGGAAGCTTTATGAGAATAAGACAGCGTGTAATCATAATAGGGTTGGAGAAAAGATTGTTTTGAGGGTTGTAAAAAAAAAAAAAAAACAAAAAACAAAAAAAAACCTAAGTGTGTTATAACATGAGATACTCAGACGGGCACAGAGATGTTTAAAGCACATCCATCTTCACTGGCCTAAATTCTGTTCTTGCAAGGAGAGTGAACATACTAAAACACTTGGAGAGGCAAAAATTAGCCATTTGTTTCTCCTTCAGGCATGACGAATCCTTCTGTATTTGGTGCACATGGGGACATGTGATACAGTTCTTTGACATTTTGTGGTGATTTTCACCAGCTTCATCTTGAGAGAAACCCAATGGAATTATAACATTGAGAACATTTTTTTACATAATTATCTGCTCCAATAACTCCGATTACTGTATGTCGTGAGTGTTTTAAAGACCTACCCAGTAACTCAAAATGAATGTATTTGATTCAATCTTTACCTATCAACGGAGTCAATGGACTGAGGTGACTAGAATTAGTCCTCCCCATCCCTCTCTTCAACTGTGCAAACTTAAGAGATCAAAGGAGTCCAGCTATTAGACTTAATTTATCCATCTCAATTTTATCTGCTTTTTTAATAAATTTGAAAATAAAACTATAAGTGTTAGATATTGATAATAACACAATTAAAGGTGGTGGAGGACATTATGTTAACTGCAAAAAAAAAAAAAAAAAAAAAAAAAAGCCAGACACAGAAAACTGCATGATTCCTTTTACATGTGGAATCAAAAAAAGGCAAATACATAGAAGCATAGACTACCATGGTGGTTACTCGGAACAGGGAAGTGGGGGAAACTGGGAGATGTTGGCCAAAGGGCACAAAGTCATATAATCTAGAGACCTACTGTACAACATGACTATAGTTAAAGCTTTATTGAATATGAGAAATTTGCTAAGAATATAGATTTTTAGGTGTTCTAATACTACACACACACACCACACATATACACACATGGTAAGTGTGAGGGGATTAATGTTTGTAATTTTTTCACCATGTATACATCAAATCGTGTACACATTAAAATATGACTTTTATTTAAAAAAAACCAATCTCCTTTGGAGGGGGGTGGAAATCTTATCTCCCATGTTACTTTGGAGATTTCATTGAAGACATTAAAATTGTGCAGAGAAATTATCTTGTGGTGTCATCTAAATTTAATAAACATAACAAATTTAAATTTTCTAAAATATCAAAATTATAACATGACTCTAATCTGTAATCAGAGAATCCAAAAGTAAGAATCAAATGAAATAAAAAAATAATGAATTATTTATCATAAATGTACTCTAATCCCCTTCCCCTTTTTCCCCTACCTCCCCAGCCAATCTTCCCTCTGGTAACCATCAGTTTTTTCTCTATCATTAAGAATCCATGTCTTGGTGTCTCTCATTCTTTTTCTTTCCTCCTTTTTTTTTTTTCCCCCCTTAAATTCCACATATGAGTGAGATCATATGGTATGTCTTTATGTGACTGACTTTTTTAGCTTAGCAGTGTACATTCTAGCTCTATCCATGTTGTTGCAAATGGGAAGATTTCATTTTTTATGGGTGAATTATATTTTATATATACACACAACACATCTTTATTCATTTATCCATCAATTGACACTTGGGTTGCTTCCATAGTTTGGCTGTTGTAAATAATTGTGCAAAAATATAAGGGTATATGTATCCCGTTGAATGTGTTCTTATATTTTGGGGGTAAATATCCAGTAGTGTAATTCCTGGTTAGTAGGGTAGTTCTATTTTTAATTTTTTGAGGAAAGCCCCATACTGTTTCCACAGTGGCTGCACCAGTTTGCATTTCCACCAACAATGCATGAGGGTTCCTTTTTTCCACATACTTGTCAACAGTTGTTTCTTCTGTTTTTGATTTTCGGTATACTCACAGGTGTGGGGTGATACTTCACTGTAGTGTTGATTTGCATTTCCCTGGCGATGAGTGATGAGCATTTTTTTCATGTGTCTGTTGGTCATCTGCATGTCATCTTTGGAGAAACATCTGTTCATAATCTTCCCGTTTTTAATTCATTAATTTCTGAAGGACGCAGTTGAGTTTCATGTCTATGTCAGAACTAAAGGCCAAGGAGTGTATTTCACTTATCCTTCAAAATATTCTTCATGTTCTATATCAAACTTGAAAGCTACTCTGTAACACAATTTTAGGATAAAATTTTTCTTATGAAAATGAAAAAATATATTTTAAGTAGTATCTTATACAAATTTCAACTAAAGTCAAATTTCAACTAAATTCTTAGGCCATTTTTAGTAAAGACTTGTTAGTAATATTGCATTATTAGAAGTTGCTAAGACCTTGTCCCGGTTTCTTCTCTGCCTCTAGCTTGGTTTGATTTCATGACTTCATAACTTCCAGGGAATAAAATGAGTGAAAATAATGTGGCATGATTATTTACACATTTATTAATAAAACTATTTAAACAATCTTATTTTTATCTTAACAATTTGACCCAGTTAAAATTCAGGAGCTCCACCATTATCCTCTCTGCTGCCTTCAAGGAATTTTCTGGTATCCCCAAGATTTCTGAATAATGCAGTCTGAAAGTTGAAGCACTGAATTGGTCTCAAACTTTTTTTAGTAGAAAAGTTATACCATACTAGATATAATTCATGCATTGCATTTAGACATTTTTAGCTTCAGTTGATTCACTAGGACTACACTAAGAAGAAAGTCTTATAAATGAGCAAATTGAGGTCTTTATTCACAATGTTCAGTTACTATAATGTGCCTTTTCTATTTCAACATATTTGGGAAGGTGTATCAATAAGTATAAGGTCTGAGAGCTGAGCATGGATTTTTTTTTTTTTATACTATTAGGGGCTGATCTCTAGAAAAGATGCCCCATCAACATCTATTATGTAGGGCCTCTCAATAAGAATATAGATTCTTAGGTCACTCCGATATGCAAAATCTTCCAGATACATGGACAGATTTTTGAAGTCTCTCTACCACTTTTCTAGATATCTTCCAAAGTAAGTTCCTTTGTTTTTATTTGCCATTACTAATCTATTCTCCATTCTGACACATTCCCAAATAATCAGCTCAAATTCACAAATATTATTTGTCTTTTTCCCGAACACTATGAAGAATTTTTAAAATATTAATATATCTCTTATATCAATGAACTTAGTCACATTATATTTGTTTCAGTTAAATAAGGATCCTATTTTATTCATTTCAAAGAAATTGGGGATTCTGATAATAGTAATGGTAAGGGTTGCTAGACTAAGTATTGTTGACATATACTGTTATATTTCAGGTACGCAACATAGTGATTTGACAATTCTATACATTATACAGTGTTCACTGTGAGTGTAGTTACCTTCTGTTAGCATACAGTTATTAAAATATTGACTATATGCTATATGCTGTACTTCTTATCCTCATGACTTACCTATTTTATAACAAAGTTTTTATATTTTTAAGAAAATATTACAATTGTCCTTTCTCTGGCTCTGATGTTGAGCTTCGCCATGTAACTTGCTTTAACCAATGGAAAATAGGTGGATAATTCTCAAGCGGATGCTTTAGAGAACACAATGTTTCTACAAGTTCTCTTGGTCTGGTCTTCTGCCATAATAGCATTACTTCAGAAGAGGAGTGTTCCTGCCTGGGAACCTTGGTTCAACCCAAGCCCAGAACAGAGCCAGCAACTGTTCTACATATGTTAATATGCAACATGAGCAAGAAGTAAATATTTGTTATTGGAAGTCACTGGTTATAAAATTGTTAGTAAAACCTGAAAAGTCCAGAGGATATTTTATCATTAGTGCATTATTGCCATGAGACATGGTGGGCTATAGTTATATCTAGAAAGAATCCTGTTGAAAATTAACTTTATCAGTTATTCCAGGACTCTCGAATATTAGTGATGGAGGCCCTCTCCCCAACACCACCCTTCCCTGGCCCAGCTCTTAAAGCAAAAGGATCTGCTTCAGATCAGTTACTGTCACACTTTATTTTCATGTCTAGAGTTACTGGACCATGGGCTATTGCTCCAAAGAGGTGTGAGCATTAATAATTTTCTGAACAAATTGGGATTATAGAGTGGATTCGGTCACCTAAAACTAGATGCCTTTGTGACTGTTGGGGCCACTTCAGTAGCCAGAATGCTCTACAGAAATAATTTTTTTTTAAATTTAGAAAATGTTTTATTAATACTGTATTTTAATAAGGGTTTTAGATTTACAGAAATGTTGAGCAGAGGGGTGCCTGGGTGGCCCAGTGGGTTAAAGCCTCTGCCTTCAGCTCAGGTCATGATCTCAGGATCCTGGAATCAAGCCCCGCATCAGGCTCTCTGCTCAGCAGGGAGCCTGCTTCCTCCTCTCTGCCTGCCTCTCTGCCTGCCTCTCTGCCTGCCTCTCTGCCTGCCTCTCTGCCTGCCTCTCTGCCTGCCTCTCTGCCTGCCTCTCTGCCTGCCTCTCTGCCTACTTGTGCTCTCTGTCATATAAATAAATAAAATTTAAAAAGTTGAGCAGATAGTAGAGTTCCCAAATATACCCCCATACAGTTTCCTCTAATACTATCTTTTATGATGTTTAGTACGGTACTTTTGTCACAATTAACCAAAATTCATGCATTATGAGTAGCAAAAGTTCATGCTTTTCAGATTTCATTAGTTTTTATGTAATGACTTGTGTTCCAGAAATTCATCCAGGAGACTACATTATTTAGTAGGCATGTCTCCTTAGGCTCCTCTTGGCTGTGACAATTTTGCAGACTTTGTTTGGGATAAACCAAGATTATAGGATGCCTATTGACATTTTTCTTATTATACTGGGATCGTGAGTTTTGAGAAAGATCGCGGGTGAACTTCCAATCTCATAACATCATTTCAAGAGCGTGTGCTATTAACATGACTTATAGCCATTGTTGACCTTAATCACCTGGCTGAAGTAGTGCTTATAAAACTTTTCCCACTATCAAGTTAATCTTTTTTCCCCTTTCCATACTATATGCTTTGGATAAAAGTAATTATGTACCCCTCGCTTACAGAGTAGGGATTTATGCTTGGCCTCTTTAAGATGGAGTATCTATATACTTTCTTCGGAATTCTCCATTGGATATTTCTCTGCTTATTTATTTGGCCATTTATTAATATTAGTCTAGATTTGAGTGTCATAATCCAATAATCCTGTACTTATATTCTCAAATGGCTCCAGGTTTGGCCATTGTCAGCTCTTCTGGTTGGTTCCTGTGTCCCTTTGAAATATTTCACTATTGTGTATTGTGGACTTTTTGTTTTTAGAATTCCTTACTTTGTCACTGTAAGATGCTCCAGTCTCCTCTTGTATATGTCCTAATTTCCCACCCTAGTTCTAGAATTAGCATTTCTCCAAGGATCCCTGGTTCCTTTTAATGGAAACTGGAAATCAAGGTTTGAGTTTCAGGTATGTTGATTGTTATTGGTGTCTCATTTCTTTTAGGCCTGCCACCTGTTAGAGCAAAGAAGTATATGTATGTTACCCGTATTTATACACATACCTATAAATGTTTCTAATTGTAATAATCTGTATGTACAGTGACTTGAACGTGAATCCTGTTTCCAGCTCTTACTCATTACCACATAGATCTTTCTAGTCCCCTCCTCCTGGTTATCTGTAGATTCCCACTCCAACAGTGAGAAACTTTGTTCTCACTGTTCACTAATTACTTAATTGTTCAATTCTACTATATATGAATAGCAGTATCAGAATGTTTAATCCCTTATCCCAGTGGGAAATAATGTTACCAACTAGAGTATAGTACTCATGTGCAATTATTTTTCCCTGTAGTCTTAATCCATTTTTTTTTTCCAAGTTACTTAGGTTAGCACTGTTGCCCCACCACCTTCAGGCAAGGGTTTTTCATACAATTGTGATATGGTTATATTTCCTGATCAATCTGCATTTTTTTTCTGGGATCATTCTTCCTTTCAATTATTTAAATATTTACATACTCTAAGGTTTATTTTTTAGGTTGGGAAGTTTTATGGGTTTTGACAAATAATGTCATATATTTACTGTATAGTACCATAGAGAATAGTTGACTTGTATAAATCCCCTCTGCTTCACCTACCTTCCACTTACCTGGATTCTCTCACAACCATTCATCTATGATTAATTTTGAGTTAATTTTGGTGAAATAGGTAAAGTCTGGGTCCGGATTTCCTTTTTTGCTTGCATAAGGATACTCAGTATTTCTAGCATCATTTGTAGTAAAGCTTATCTTCACTGGATTGTCTTAGCAAAGCTAAGTTATTTGTGTGGGCATATTTCTGAGTCCTCTATATTGTTCCATTGACTTATGTGCCTATTGTATTTTCTTTCATTTTTGGTGCCTATTGTTCTGCTAATACCATTATGTCTTCATTACAGTGGCTTTACAATAAGTCTTCAGGTCAGATAGCATCAGTTCTCAAACTTTTCTTCAGCACTGTGTTGGGTATTCTTGATACTTTGCCTTTCTGAGTAAATTTTATAATTCCTTTGTCAATATCCATAAATTCTCAACACTGAGAATTTGATTGGGATTGTAGAAAATGGACGGATAAACTTGTGAAGAATTGGTATTAGAAAAATCTTGTCTTCTAATCCATGGACATGAAACATCTCTATGTCTTTATGTAAATCTTTATTTCATCATGTTTAGTTAGCTACATATAGATACTACATTTATTCCTTAAATATTTCATGTATTTGGAGCTAATGTATATGATATCTTTAATTCCAAAATT